>JARYGA010040121.1:0-39792 GCA_030545235.1 Helianthus tuberosus | reverse complement strand
GTCCTCCTTGGGTAGGACAGCAATGGTTCAGGAATGTAATTCCTCGTCCTCATGGACAGATAACTCGTACTAGACCAAAACTCTATCATGAAGTCCCTCATTTTTATATCGACTTAATCGCCGGGCCAATGGCGAGCGGGTCATTAGTTAGATAGCGCTATTTAGGTTTGACAAACCTCACACCGTGCCGCAGAGGACGGGCGTGAACTAATGGACTACTGGCACGTCAATGATGATAGACATTGACAGTTCAGGGCACATAAACATGACTACAGTCAGCAGTCGATATGGTAACGAGTCTAGTATATACATGGGGTAGCCCCCACGGCCGAAATGCCAGATAACTAACACGGGGTATCCCCCACGGCTGGATTGCCAGAGTAACCGGGAATAAACATGACACGTTTTTAACTATGGGGTAACCCCCACGGCAGGATTGCCAGATAAAGGAAACTGTTTTCGAAACAACTTAAAACGAACACCCAACCATGAACTCACTCAACTTGTTGTTGACTCGTTACTACATGCTTTGCAGGTCAATAGGTACTTAACTGGAGCTTGCATGGAAGAGAGTCGTTGTGGGACATGGACGGCTGTGTGCCATGATTAAACCTTGAAACAATTAAACTTATGATTTGATTTAAGACTTATGCTTCCGCTTGCGACTTAACTATGTTTTGTTTGGACACCAGTTGTATTGGTTAAACTTTTATATCTCTTAACTTACATGTTCAATATGATTGGTGGTTGGATCCTGGTCAGTCACGCCTCCAAGCAGTGGTATTCCGCAGGTGGATTTTGGGGGTGTGACAGATTGGTATCAGAGCCATTGGTTATAGTGAACTTGGTTTTAATAAAGGGGAAAATGTTTTTGTTAAAACCAGACTATAACCTGTACAGTGCTCGACGGTCCACAACGACGCTTCACTCCACATGCAAGGCTCGACATTCTAGGTGATATGATCTGTGTATATATTGCCTACTTGTTAGTTACATAGTACATTGCTTATGGTATGCTGGGTTAGTATAACTACTGTTGCTTGAACACGTGCGGGCTTACTCTATTTTATCGTCGTACTTTCGCGAACCTTTCTCACTCACGCTCTTCTTGATATGAAGATCATGTCTGGACGCGTTAACCTGACCCAAGCCCAGTTGACGGCTCTGATCAACGAACGAGTTGCCACAGCACTTGCAGCTGCACACGCAGGAGGTATATCCTGCAGTCCGAACTCATTCTAGGATCTTTAGGATCCCACTCTCGTGAACCAACCTTTGTGTTAAACTCTGTCTTTTCTTTCACCTACGATAGGTCAGCATGTTCAGCCACCCGTGTGCACTTTTAAGACTTTCATGGACTGCCGACCAACTACTTTTAGCGGCACTGAAGGAGCAGTAGGTCTCCTACACTGGTTTGAGAAGCTAGAATCCGTGTTCGAAATGTGCGAATGCCCTGAGGCGCGCAGGGTGAAGTACGCTACCGGTACTCTCGAGGGTTTAGCCCTCACATGGTGGAACGCTCAGGTTCAGATGCTGGGGTTGGTTGCTGCTAACGCCACCCCATGGGAGAATTTTAAGGAAATGATCAAGGAAGAATACTGCAGTCGTGATGAGATTCACAAGCTGGAAGTGGAGTTCTTCAACCTCAAGATGACGGGGTCCGAAATTGAAGCTTATGTGAAAAGGTCGAACGAACTGGCAATTCTGTGTCCTACTATGGTGGATCCTCCCATCAAACGCATCGAACTGTTTCTCCAAGGTTTGGTGCCGGAAATCCAAAGTCATGTGACTTCAGCGAACCTCGCCACCTACCAGCAAACTGTTCAGTTGGCTCACCGTCTCACGGACCAGGCGGTGGAGCAGAACAAGTTACCAAAACGCATAGGTGCTGCAACTACTTCTGGTACCTCTAGTGACAACAAACGGAAATGGGATGGAACTTCAAGTAAGGGTTCGACTTCTGTTCAGTCCCAGTCTCAGCAGAGAAAAACTGATGACTACAAGAGCCCTAATCAGCAATCGTCTGGTGGTCAAGGCCATGGTGGGTACAAAGGAAATCACCCCAAATGCAATCGCTGCAGCCTGCACCACAGCGGGCCATGCACCAGGGGCAACTGTCATCGGTGCAACAAGCCTGGTCACGCTGCAAAGGATTGCAGGAGCCTATACCCCGCCAACCAGCTCAACAGAACCAGCGTCAGCAGCAGCAGCAGCAGCAGGGTGATAACAAGGGATGCTTTCAGTGTGGGGCTGAAGGCCACTTCAAGAGAGATTGTCCCCAACTGAACAGGAACCAGAACAACAACAACAACAACAACAATCAGGGGAATGGTAACAATGGGAACAACAACAACAACAACAATCAGGGGAATGGTAACAATGGTAACAATGGGAATGGTCACTAGAAGTTAGTCGAATGCTTAAGCGTATTCCAACACCTTTGAACAACAAGCACACCGTAGAGCTAGCAA
The DNA here is from genome assembly GCA_030545235.1 of Helianthus tuberosus. Classification (NCBI taxonomy): domain Eukaryota; kingdom Viridiplantae; phylum Streptophyta; class Magnoliopsida; order Asterales; family Asteraceae; genus Helianthus; species Helianthus tuberosus. The sequence goes on along the minus strand of JARYGA010040121.1, from coordinate 37,321 downwards.
ATGGTAAGAGTTTAGAAGCCACACACGTAGTCAAGGGTTGTAAACTCATTCTCGCTGACCAGACCTTCTCTATCGACCTTATTCCTATCGTCTTGGGTAGTTTCGACGTTGTCATTGGGATGGATTGGTTATCCCAACACCGAGCAGAGATTCTTTGCAACGAGAAGATTGCCCGTATTCCAGGTTCCGGTGGTGAACCTCTCATGATTCATGGCGACAAGAGGAGTGCTGTTGAGAACGTCATTTCTCTCCTTAAGGCCCAAAAGTGCTTGCGAAAGGGCCACACTGCCATCTTGGCTCTCGTTACTGAAACCTCAGAAAAAGAGAAGAAGATAGAAGATTTTCCAGTTGTACGCGATTATCCAGAGGTATTTCCTGAGGAATTACCTGGTCTTCCGCCTCATCGCCAAGTCGAGTTTCAGATTGAACTAGCTCCTGGAGCTGCGCCCATAACTCGTGCACCTTATCGTTTAGCCCCATCAGAGTTGAAGGAACTCTCTACGCAACTACAAGAGCTCCTGGATAAGGGTTTTATTCGTCCAAGCTCATCGCCCTGGGGAGCTCCAGTATTATTTGTAAAGAAGAAGGATGGTACTTTCAGAATGTGCATCGACTACCGGGAACTCAACAAGGTGACGGTTGATGTGTGTAAAATGCAACATATAAATTACATCAAATGAGGCATAAAACTAACCCTTTTTAGTACTAATATTGGAAAAAGAGTGTTTTTGTCTTCCTTTTGTATTTTCAGGATTAAATGAGCTCAAAAACGCAAAAGAAGCAAAAAGACAGCTAAATCCAACATAAATACAAGAAAAGGAACATTAGTGGATTGCCCGAACCCTCAACGGCACCTTCCAAAGCAAAATAGAGAAAACAGAAGGCTGAACACGCCCCGTGCTCAGCCAGCACGGGGCCGTGCCCAAGAAGCAGCAGAAAAGACAAACCTATAGAAGCTTCTATTGCCCACCACGGGCCGTGCTCAGCGGACACGGGGGCGTGCTGAAAGTACTGCAGGCGCATTAATTGTAATTGCGAATTACAATTAATGAAGAGAGAGAGTGTCAGACGGGCACGGGGCCGTGCCCAGCGAACACGGGGCCGTGCCCAGGCTTCTGTTCAGCCTATAAATAGGAGTGCTTGGTTTCATTGCAACTCATCCCTTGGCACACCACCTCTCTCACACTTCATCCACCACCCACCACCATCACAACACCATCATCCACCACCATCATCCATTGTCCATCATAGAGTGTGTGAGTCGTCTCGGGATCCAAGATTGATCGTAAGAGTTCTTGACAATCAAGGCCATGTTTGCCTAAGTCTCTTACATCACTTGGTGAAGACAAAGTGTCTAGTATAATACTTTTTATTTCTAATCTTTTGCACTTTTTATTTGGTTTTGTATTAATGACTTTAATAACTAGTTACTTATGTTGAAGGTGATCTTTCCTTATCGTTTGTCCGTGGTGTCTTGGCATTATTTTACTGTCTATATAAAATAAAGGATTTTCACCATTCATATCTCCACGGTCTATATGGAGGTATGTTGGCTACCTGGTCGGGGGTTAAGGGAACGGTTTGGTAAAGGTCTTGCCATTGTTCAGCGTTTAGAGGTCCTGCAATGGACCTGGGTCAAATTTAGTAGGACCTCCTTCAATACTTCACGGTATTGGATGGCGGGGGTCCAAACTCTTTGATCCCCTCATAAGTTAACTACTATTAATACTATAACCCGGCTATTTAGGACTGTATCCCTGCTGACTCAGACTACTTAGTCGAGGGTAACGTCACCGCCAAAAGCGGGGCCTACCACAATACTGCATTAATAACTTAATTCATTATCTTCCAATAATCCACCCCTTTAGGATTGTATCCCTGCTGACTCAAACTACTGGGGTGAGGGTAACGTCACCTTCAAAAGAGGGGCCTACTACAATAACTAAGATAATCTCTTAATTATGTGCAAAAGTGCGGAAATAATCAAAGGTTATACTAGATACGAGTCGGAACCAGGTGATTCATCTTGTCTATCTGTTTTTATTTTATTTTTATTTTCAGCATTTTAGTTAGTTTTTATTTTTCTTAATTTAAAACATTTTTCTAAACTTTTATTTTGGTTAGACGTTGAGGATAAACCGGTACTAAAAGCTCTTGTGTCCTTGGACGACCTCGGTATCTTACCAACGCTATACTACACTCAACGATGGGTGCACTTGCCCATATGTGTGTTTAGTGTTAGTGAAATATCGTGTTTTATAAATTTAAAACTTGGCTAAAATAAGTGTTAAAAAGGGCTTAAAATATACACCTAAAATATACGACACTTCACACGCATCAAGTTTTTGGCGCCGTTGCCGGGGACACAAGGATTTTAAGAAAGTTAGGAATCAACGGCCTAATCAGTTTTTTTTCAAAATCTTTTTAAACGCGCGCACATTTTTCTGCATTTAGTTTAGTTTTGCATTTACAGTGTCCTGTACACGGGGCCGTGTTCACTGAACACGGGGCCGTGCTGCAGATTTTTCATAAACGCCCAGTAACAGTAGCTTGAACACGGGCCGTGCTCACTGAACACGCCCCGTGCTCAACTAGATCAGTCAATTTAACTAAAACGCCCAGATACAGATTCTGAACACGGGGCCGTGTCCACTCAACACGGGGCCGTGTCCAGCCTCTGTTTCCGTTTTTATTTTTGTTTTCTGATCTCGAGACTCGGTTGTGGTCTGCTGAGTGATTCTTATGGATCAATACTCAGGAGGTTGCAACTACACCTATGATGAGGATGATTATAGGGGTAATTATTGCACAAATTGTCGTAATACACGTTCAATTCAAGATAATCACTCGTACCAACCATCCAATTCATACACTTACTATGAGGAACCCAGGTACGAACCATCAACTTCATACACATCCTATGAAGACCAAAGGTATGAACCTCCTCCCTCATACTCATATTTTGATGAACCAAGGTATGAGCCTTCTTACTCATACTTTGAGGAACCAAGGTATGAGCCACCACCTTCATATGCTTATTATGAGGAACCTTGGCATGAACAACCCACCTCATATGAGTATTATGAAGAACAAAATTACGAACCTTATCCATCATATGCTTACAATGAAGAACAATGGTGCGAACCATCAACTTCATATGGGTATTATGAGGAACAAAGGGTCGAACAACCGGATTCAAGCTTAGAAAATAATGATTCTTTTTCTATAACCGAAGTGACCGATAGGATATTAGAGCACATTAGAGTTATCGATCGATGTATAAAAGAAGCTCGCGCAAGGGAAGAGGAGTCCCGCGCAAGAGAAGAATTAAAAAAGGAAGAGATAACTAAAAATGAAAAAATGGAAGAACAAATAAGTGAAAAACCGACACATGAGTTAAACAACGAAAAAGGTGAGTCCGACAACGTTAAAATCCAAGAAGAGTCTAATTTTGAAGAAATTCATCTCTTGTCACCTTCTTTCGAAAATCATTGTTTAGTACCCACTCATGCTAAGTTTCTAAAAGATTTAAACACTAACACTAAAATTGACGAAACGGTAAGTGTTAAGTTAACTAATGATCAAACTTCACTAATAAAAGAAGACCCATTTGAAATTAACATCACACCGGTTCCATGTTTCTTTCAAAATTCGTTTATTAGTAACGTCACAATCGATAAAGATCTTTGTGTTAACATAATACCTAACTACCTTTTCGAAAAATTAAGTATTAGTGATTTTTCTCCACTTCAAATACCCATTTTTCTATCCAATCGGAAAGTAATAAAATCAATCGGTATAGTTGAAGATGTCTTGGTTCAAACAAATCAAATGGTAATTCCAACCGACTTTGTCATCCTCGATGACGCTCCTCTAGTGTTGGGGCGACCATTTGTAAAGACATACGAAGCTTTGAAAAACCGGAAGTTCAATAATCTACCTCTTCAATTAGGGGCATTTAAAAAAAGTGTCGATCTCGAACGATCAATGAAATATCCATTCGGCAATAATGACCCCCTAATTGAAGATGAAGATGAACCACCCGATACAAGTGAAGAGACTGACCACTTTGTTGAAGAAGAGGTCGCCATAGAACAAACTTTTAAAGTTCTTGATCGAAACGAGCAACCAAATAAGGAGTCTCCTAAAGACCCACCACTTGAGCTCAAAGAACTTCCAAAAGGTTTGGAATATGCTTTTCTAGACAAAGATGGTAAATTACCTGTAATTATTTCGTCTAAATTAGATAACCTAGAAAAAGAAAAACTAGTTAGTCTTTTGAAAAAACACAAAAATGCAATAGCTTGGAAACTTGTTGACATAAAAGGAATTAGTCCTTCTATGTGCACACACAAAATTTTGATGAACGATGACTACAAATCTGTCATACAACCACAACGTCGAGTAAATCCAAATGTTCAAGAAGTGGTTAAAAATGAAGTCATCAAATTACTTGACGCAGGACTTATCTATCCTATTTCCGATACTCCTTGGGTAAGTCCCGTCCAAGTAGTTCCAAAGAAAGGAGGTATGACGGTAATTACTAACGAAAAAAATGAATTAATACCGACAAGAACCGTCACAGGATGGAGAGTATGTATAGATTATAGACGATTAAATGAAGCAACAAGAAAGGATCATTTTCCTTTACCCTTCATTGATCAGATGTTAGAAAGATTATCCGGTCATAAATTTTACTGTTTCTTGGATGGTTTTTCAGGTTACTTTCAAATCCCGATAGCACCCGAAGACCAAGAAAAGACAACATTCACATGCCCCTATGGAACTTTTGCATATCGACGCATGCCGTTTGGTCTATGTAATGCCCCCGCAACATTCCAACGTTGCATGGTAGCCATTTTCCATGACATGATAGAAAAGACAATGGAAGTCTTCATGGACGACTTTTCTACCTTTGGGGATTCATACGACCAATGCCTCGATAACCTTGAACGAATGCTATCCCGATGTGAGGAAACTAACCTCGCCCTTAATTGGGAAAAATGCCATTTCATGGTAACGGAGGGAATAGTACTCGGTCACAAGATATCAAGCGAAGGAATGGAGGTGGATCGAGCCAAAATAGATACCATTTCTAGGTTACCTCCTCCATCCTCCGTAAGAGCGATTAGAAGTTTCCTAGGGCATGCCGGATTTTATAGGAGGTTTATCAAAGACTTTTCAAAAATCTCAAGACCTCTAACAAAGTTACTTGAAAAAGATGCTCCTTTCATCTTTGACAAGGATTGCAATCAAGCATTTCTAACCCTGAAGGAAATGCTAGTCAATGCACCTATCATGATAGCACCTGATTGGAAATTTCCTTTTGAAATCATGTGCGATGCTAGTGACTTTGCAGTTGGAGCTGTCTTGGGACAGAGAAAAGAAAAGCATTTCCACCCAATATATTATGCTAGTAAAACACTTAACGATGCACAAGAAAATTACACAACAACTGAAAAAGAGTTACTAGCTGTGGTATTTGCTTTTGATAAATTTCGCTCTTATCTTGTTCTTTCTAAAACTATAGTCTACACAGACCATGCAGCCATTTGATATCTCTTTAAGAAGCAAGACGCAAAACCACGTTTGATTAGGTGGATTCTACTCCTCCAAGAATTCGACATTGAAATCAAAGACAAAAGAGGAGCAGAAAATACCGCAGCAGATCATCTTTCACGCTTAGAAGACCCAGCTTTGGAGGCAACCAGGGGCGAACAAATCAACGAAAAATTCCCAACTGAATCTCTGGAAAGGGTGGAATTTAAGGAAGAACCATGGTACGCCGACTTTGCCAACTACTTAGCTAGTGGAATAGTCGCAAAAGGATGGCCACATCATCAAAGAAAAAAATTCTTTGCCAATGTGAAACGCTATTTTTGGGAAGATCCATATCTTTTCAAAATGTGTGCCGACCAACTCGTCAGACGCTGCGTACATGGTAGTGAAGCCCGAAGAATTCTTCGCCATTGTCACGAAGGTCCATACGGAGGACATCATGGTGCTGCCAGTACCGCACGAAAGGTATTTGATTCAGGATTTTATTGGCCAACCATTTACAAAGATGCCCAAAATCTTGTAAAGACATGTGATGCTTGCCAAAGAACAGGTAATATTTCTTCCAAAAACGAAATGCCACAAAATGGCATTCTTGTTTGTGAAATTTTTGATGTGTGGGGACTCGACTTTATGGGACCTTTCCCGCCATCGAAAGGAAACAAATACATACTTGTGGCAGTAGATTACCTGTCTAAATGGGCCGAGGCCGAAGCACTTCCAACAAATGATGGAAGAGTAGTGGTAAGATTTCTGAAAAAACTATTCTCTCGTTTTGGCACACCCAAAGCTTTAATAAGTGATAGAGGTACCCATTTTTGTAATCATCAACTTGAAATTTTTTTAACAAGATATGGGGTCTATCACCGGGTTTCGACAGCTTATCACCCTCAAACCAACGGACAAGCCGAAGTGACCAATAGAGGGTTAAAACGAATACTTGAAAAAACCGTAGGGTTAAATAGAAAGGAATGGGCTGATAAATTAGATGATGCTTTATGGGCTTTTCGAACTGCTTATAAAACAACGATAGGTACAACCCCATATAAGCTAGTTTATGGGAAAAGTTGCCACTTGCCAGTAGAAATTGCACACAAAGCCTACTGGGCAATCAAAAATGTAAACTTAGATCTAGAATTTGCTGGTAAAAATCGATTTTGTCAAATAAATGAATTAGACGAACTTAGGAATTATGCATACTCAAACTCTGAAATTTATAAGGAAAGAATGAAAAATTGGCATGACAAACATATTAAACCTAATGAATTTCGGGTAGGAGATTTAGTTCTTTTGTTTAATTCACGACTTCGATTGTTTCCTGGTAAATTAAAGTCTAGGTGGTCAGGACCTTTTTCCGTCACCCATATTTTTCCACACGGTGCAGTAGAAATTAAACCTCGAAATGGGTCGCCATTTAAAGTCAATGGCCAACGGCTGAAACTCTATCAAGGATTTATTGAGGATGAGGAAGAAGAGATCTCGCTTCAAACCGTGGAAGAATAAAAACATCATGCCTGGTAAGTTATGGACGATTGAGGCGGCAAAATAAAGCGGTAAGTTTTCTAAACCATAGCTTATAGGAAAAGGGGGCACTCACACGCGCACTAAAAAAAAAAAAAAAAAGAGCTCGGCACGAGGCCGTGTCCGCTGGACACGGGGACGTGTTCGCGCTGCAGACGGGATAAAACCCCTTTTTCAAAACAGTTTCTTCATTCCACACGCCCCATTTCCCCACAAAAGCTTTGGTTCCAGGCGATTTTCCACGAGATTCCAACGTCTCTTACCAATCTAACAACGTCAAGATGGCCAGGAAGTTTACTAGATTCAACGCCAATGAGCTAGATGCAAGAGCTCGATACGAGCTTCTCCAAACAAGGCCGGAGGAATACCCGAGGCAGGCATGCACAGAACTACTAACCTTGGTGAATCAAATTGACCGTTTCAACAACATTGTCACGGGACCACTCAGAGTCGCACTAACAACCCGACTCCGTTCTGTTCATGAATGCACCTTGGAATTCTACAGCACCTTTGCATTCAAGTCAAGGTGCGAGCCGTTCGATGAAGAAGGGGTGTCATTCAGGTGTGGCGGAACGAGGTATTCGATTTCCATGGCACAATTCGGGTCGATTATCGGGTTGTATGCGGAGGAGGATGCGGGAGACGAAGGAAATACAGGGGGATTGAGAGAGATCGAAGACAACGAGCGCCAAGCCATGTGGGCTCAGATTGGGGAAGGGTTCTACAATCCGAGCAGCACTAAGAGTACCAAGCTGAGGGATCCGCTTTACAGATACATTCATAGGCTCCTCGGCTACTCTCTTAGCCAAAGGCATGACAGTGGTGGCGTCGTTGGGTTAAGAGATTTGCTTGTCCTCCATTGCATTCACAACCGTAGGCCGCTCGATGTTCCGTACCTTATGCTCCGAAACATGCATCACAACCGCCTTGCTAGTGCACCAACTCCTCTTTTCTTCGGGGGGTGGGTGCACCGTCTCTTCAGGCACTTCGCCCACATTCCGAGGGCATTTGAGAGAAGCCCATGGTCGGGTACGGTGGATATTCACATATGCCGCTCGATGAACCTGGTCTATGAGGCAGAAGATGGGACGGTAACCTTTCAAAGGATGCAAGGTCATGCATGGAACCCGCAAGAAGCACTTGTCCTCCCAGCACCGCAACATCATCAGTACCAATACCCACCCCACGGTGATCCGGGCCAATCATCCTCCTCGGGAGGCAGTTTTCCTAATTTTCAAAGTTTGCATGATTTGTTGCAGGAAAACCTCATGTGTACTCGGAACACCTATAACATGGCGAGCAACACCTACCACCGGGTCGGAGCTATCGAGAGAAACCTATCCGAGATACAAGAAGACGTCGGATACATACGAGACCACATTGCACGCCATGGAGGGGGTGACGATGATGATGATGATGATGATGATGCCATGGAATAGGCGGGAGGAGCATAGGAGGAAGCGGTTGATTGGTGGCTCCCCAGGTTAACCCTTTGCAATCTTGAACAATTGATGGCCTGCGTGCCAAGTGTTAGACAATTTACTTTTCCTAACTATTTTCTGCATTTTATTTTTCTTACTTTATGCGTGGAACAATTAACTTTGGTAACGTAGGATGTTGGTATTGCTTGGTGTGGTATTAAGTGTTCAAACAGGTACAAACCAAGGCTTAAGGTGTTAAGCCTCAGCACCTATAAGGCTAGGATGGAAAAACCGGAGGACGAAACCTGTTTTTCAGGCTTCTAGACTGTCCACACGGGGCCGTGTCCAGCCAACACGCCCCCGTGCTCACCTCCCTGACCTGCTGTTTGGCTTCTGTTCGGCAGAATTTTGTCGAACACGTGGACGTGTCCAGTGGACACGGGGCCGTGTCCACCTTCTGTAAGTTCTTGTTACTGGCACCTGAACACGGGGTCGTGCCCACTCAACACGGGGCCGTGTTCAGTGCCCAGTAACACAAATTTTTGCTTTTTAAACACTATTTTACACATCTAATCAACCTAAAAATTTATTTTTGGGACACATTGAGGACAATGTGTAATTTAAGTGTGGGGGGGATGCTAAAACCTTGAATTTTGCAAGTCCTAAATACAAGCCTTACACAAAACTCTATTGGAACCGCTAATCACCCCAAAAATTTTTTCAAAAATTTCATTTTTTTACTTGTCTAGGTTTAACTCGGGAAATTCAAGCTCTCAAAAAGGTTATATTTTTACAAATTTACAACCGATAGCGTAGCGATAAAAAGAACCAACATAAGAAAATTATGAAAAGGCATGACAAACTTATTTAAAATTTGATTATATATACTTGATCACATAAAAACCCATTCCCACAAAAGTGAGTTTTGAGCCTTTATTGAGCACTCAATTTCATACCATTTGACTAAATGCTCATTTTTCGTTTCTTGTGTGAATAGCCGCTTGGTTCTTACGACTCTAGAACTTGCCATGACAATACATTCCCGGTCCTTATCAACTTAAACCCGAGTAAGTACATGATGGAGGCATTAGGACTAACCCTTTTTCATTTCTACACCATTATTTTTCTTTTTTTTCACCACCTACCAAAAAAAAAAAAAAAAAAAAAAAAAAAATCCCCCTAGTTAGCCCCTTTGAGCCTAAACCTTTTCGTTTCATCACCCAAAACAAAAACCCTTTCACCCACCAAAACCTTTTTCATTTTTAACCCTTTATTTTAGTAACAAGTTCGGTTCTTCGAAAAAAAAAAAAATGAAGCAAAAAGAAAATAAACAAACAAAGTAATCAAAAATAACTTTGTTTGAATAAAAGCTTCATCAAAAATAAAAAGTTGCAAAAATACGAAAACCGACACTTGTTACGCTTTTTAGCCCTTTTTCTACTAACCACTAACCCAGCCACCTACCTTTAACCCTAGCCAACCCTTAACCCACAAAGTCCTCTTGATATCTACAAAGGTATAAAAGTTAAAAAGGAGGAGGATTGATTTCTTGGCAAGCCTATGGTAGGAATAAGTTCCATGCCGCTCTCGAGTGATTCACTAAAAATACACCTTCGGCCGAGTGTGAGTGATTTCCCCGCGAGGTATGTGAACTTGTATATAAATAGAATTTAAAAAAAAAAGGCATGTTATGCCCAAATAAGTAATTTCTTTAATGAACAGTTCTAAATAAATCATTACGAATAGGAGTGTAAATAAATAAAAATAAAAACCTAAAAAGATCTTGGAAATCCCGACACTCTATGACAAGCCCAAAACCTTCTCTTCTACCTATTCCATTTGGGAGTGTAAGCCAAATATTAAAGAGTTTTGCTTGAGGACAAGCAAAAGTTCAAGTGTGGGGGTATTTGATGTGTGTAAAATGCAACATATAAATTACATCAAATGAGGCATAAAACTAACCCTTTTTTAGTACTAATATTGGAAAAAGAGTGTTTTTGTCTTCCTTTTGTATTTTCAGGATTAAATGAGCTCAAAAACGCAAAAGAAGCAAAAAGACAGCTAAATCCAACATAAATACAAGAAAAGGAACATTAGTGGATTGCCCGAACCCTCAACGGCACCTTCCAAAGCAAAATAGAGAAAACAGAAGGCTGAACACGCCCCGTGCTCAGCCAGCACGGGGCCGTGCCCAAGAAGCAGCAGAAAAGACAAACCTATAGAAGCTTTTATTGCCCACCACGGGCCGTGCTCAGCGGACACGGGGGCGTGCCGAAAGTACTGCAGGCGCATTAATTGTAATTGCGAATTACAATTAATGAAGAGAGAGAGTGTCAGACGGGCACGGGGCCGTGCCCAGCGAACACGGGGCCGTGCCCAGGCTTCTGTTCAGCCTATAAATAGGAGTGCTTGGTTTCATTGCAACTCATCCCTTGGCACACCACCTCTCTCACACTTCATCCACCACCCACCACCATCACAACACCATCATCCACCACCATCATCCATTGTCCATCATAGAGTGTGTGAGTCGTCTCGGGATCCAAGATTGATCGTAAGAGTTCTTGACAATCAAGGCCATGTTTGCCTAAGTCTCTTACATCACTTGGTGAAGACAAAGTGTCTAGTATAATACTTTTTATTTCTAATCTTTTGCACTTTTTATTTGGTTTTGTATTAATGACTTTAATAACTAGTTACTTATGTTGAAGGTGATCTTTCCTTATCGTTTGTCCGTGGTGTCTTGGCATTATTTTACCGTCTATATAAAATAAAGGATTTTCACCATTCATATCTCACGGTCTATATGGAGGTATGTTGGCTACCTGGTCGGGGGTTAAGGGAACGGTTTGGTAAAGGTCTTGCCATTGTTCAGCGTTTAGAGGTCCTGCAATGGACCTGGGTCAAATTTAGTAGGACCTCCTTCAATACTTCACGGTATTGGATGGCGGGGGTCCAAACTCTTTGATCCCCTCATAAGTTAACTACTATTAATACTATAACCCGGCTATTTAGGACTGTATCCCTGCTGACTCAGACTACTTAGTCGAGGGTAACGTCACCGCCAAAAGCGGGGCCTACCACAATACTGCATTAATAACTTAATTCATTATCTTCCAATAATCCACCCCTTTAGGATTGTATCCCTGCTGACTCAAACTACTGGGGTGAGGGTAACGTCACCTTCAAAAGAGGGGCCTACTACAATAACTAAGATAATCTCTTAATTATGTGCAAAAGTGCGGAAATAATCAAAGGTTATACTAGATACGAGTCGGAACCAAGTGATTCATCTTGTCTATCTGTTTTTATTTTATTTTTATTTTCAGCATTTTAGTTAGTTTTTATTTTTCTTAATTTAAAACATTTTTCTAAACTTTTATTTTGGTTAGACGTTGAGGATAAACCGGTACTAAAAGCTCTTGTGTCCTTGGACGACCTCGGTATCTTACCAACGCTATACTACACTCAACGATGGGTGCACTTGCCCATATGTGTGTTTAGTGTTAGTGAAATATCGTGTTTTATAAATTTAAAACTTGGCTAAAATAAGTGTTAAAAAGGGCTTAAAATATACACCTAAAATATACGACACTTCACACGCATCAACGGTGAAGAATCGTTATCCTCTACCGCGGATTGACGACTTGTTCGACCAGCTGTAAGGGTCGAGCTACTATTCAAAGATTGATTTGAGATCGGGATATCACCAGCTGAGAGTCCGGGGAGAGGACGTCTCCAAAACAGCTTTCAGAACTCGATACGGGCACTATGAGTTTTTGGTCATGCCTTTTGGGATGACAAACGCACCTGCGGTTTTCATGGACATGATGAACCGAGTGTGCAAGCCTTACCTGGACAAGTTCGTTATAGTCTTCATCGACGACATCCTGATCTATTCCAAGAGTCGGGAGGAACACGAGCAGCATCTGCGACTTATTCTGGAACTCCTTCGAACAGAACAGCTTTATGCAAAGTTCTCGAAATGCGACTTCTGGCTTCGAGAAGTCCATTTCCTAGGCCACGTGGTAAACAAGGATGGGATTCACGTTGATCCATCCAAGATAGACTCGATTAAGAACTGGCCTGCACCTCATACACCAAAGGAAATTCGCCAATTCTTGGGTTTGGCGGGTTACTACAGGAGATTCATAAAGGACTTTTCTAAGATTGCACAGCCTCTCACCTCACTAACGCAAAAGGGAGTTGTTTATCGATGGGGAAATGCACAGGAGTTGGCATTTCAGCACTTAAAGGATAGACTGTGCAGCGCACCTATCCTTTCCTTGCCGGAAGGCACAGATGACTTTGTGGTTTACTGCGATGCATCAATTCAGGGTCTTGGTTGCGTGTTGATGCAACGAGACAAAGTTATAGCCTACGTCTCACGCCAACTTAAGGTTCATGAAAAGAACTACACTACGCATGACTTAGAGCTGGGAGCTGTTGTTTTTGCACTTAAGTTATGGCGGCATTACCTGTATGGTACCAAGTGCGCGATCTACACCGACCACAGGAGCCTCGAGCATATCTTCAAGCAGAAGGAACTGAATATGCGGCAACGACGGTGGGTCGAGCTACTGAATGACTACGAGTGCTCAATCAGGTATCACCCGGGTAAGGCCAATGTTGTGGCCGACGCCCTCAGTCGAAAGGACACTGCGCCTAAGCACGTGCGAGCCTTACAACTCACAATCCACTCTAGTCTCCCTTCCCAAATACGAGCTGCTCAGATAGAAGCACTGAAACCAGAAAACGTCAGGGCCGAAGCCCTACGCGGATCAAGGCAACGATTAGAACAGAAGGAAGACGGTGCTTACTACGTAACGGGATGCGTTTGGGTCCCACTCTACGGCAACCTACGAGAGCTTGTGATGGATGAAGCACACAAGTCTCGCTACTCAGTACACCCTGGATCAGATAAGATGTATCATGATATCAAAACTACGTACTGGTGGCCTAGCATGAAGGCCCACATAGCAACCTACGTCAGCAAGTGTCTGACCTGTGCGAGAGTCAAGTCTGAATACCAGAAACCCTCAGGCCTACTCCAACAACCGGAGATACCTCAATGGAAATGGGAGCAAATTTCCATGGATTTTGTCACTGGCCTGCCTAGATCCCAGCGCGGGAACGATACTGTTTGGGTGATCGTGGATCGACTCACAAAATCTGCACACTTCTTGGCTATCAAGGAGACAGATAAGTTCTCCACTCTTGCAGAAATATACCTTAAGGAAGTCGTTTCGAGGCACGGGGTGCCCACCTCCATTATCTCGGATCGAGATGCTCCTTTCACTTCAGAGCTGTGGCAAGCAATGCACAAATCCTTTGGCTCACGATTAGACATGAGCACAGCGTATCACCCTCAGACGGACGGGCAGTCCGAGCGCACTATTCAAACCTTAGAAGACATGCTTCGAGCGTGTGTAATCGATTTTGGCAACCGCTGGGAGAAGCATCTGCCACTGGTGGAATTCTCGTACAATAACAGCTACCACACCAGCATTAAAGCTGCTCCGTTTGAGGCATTGTACGGACGTAAATGCCGGTCACCTCTTTGCTGGGCAGAGGTGGGAGATAGTCAGATCACTGGTCCAGAACATGTGGTAGACACGACCGAACAAATTTCTCAAATACGAAAACGCATGGCGGCAGCTCGCGACCGTCAGAAAGTTTACGCCGACATGGGCAGGAAACCGCTTGAGCTCCAGGTTGGGGAGCGGGTACTACTCAAAGTTTCACCCTGGAAGGGTGTGGTTCGTTTTGGTAAACGCGGCAAACTTAACCCACGATACGTTGGACCTTTCGAAGTCATTGAGAAAATAGGCAGGGTGGCCTACAGACTAAACTTACCAGCGGAACTCGGTGCAGTTCACAACGTTTTTCACGTGTCGAATCTGAAGAAGTGTCCGTCAGATGAGACCCACGTAGTTCCTCTGAAGGAACTCACTATCGACGAACAGTTACGATTCGTCGAGGAACCAGTCGAAATCACGGACCGGGATGTTAAGGTCCTCAAGAGCACCAGAATACCTCTCGTTCGAGTTCGTTGGAACTCACGTCGCGGCCCAGAGTTCACCTGGGAGCGCGAAGATCAGATGAAACAAAAGTATCCCCAACTGTTCGCAAACAGTACACCCACTACTGAGGCCGAAGCTACGGAATTTCGGGGCGAAATTCCAGATCAACGGGGGGTGGATGTGACACCCCAGGAAAACTAGGAAAACCATACAACTTAACTAGCTTCCTCAGTGAGTGCCTACCAAATTTCGGGATGAAATTTCTTTCAACTTGGGGATGATGTGACAACTCGAAATTTAGAACCTTTCTTGTATCCCGATGTAACATGAACGTGTGACTAGTTATCTTGTGTGATTAATGATAAGCGAACCTCTATGTGACTATGTGATTTTTATGTGTTGTGCTTGTATGTATAGTGTGTATATATGCATAAATGAGCCGAAAACCATGAACCCGACTCGAGACCATGTGGTCTCGAGTGAACTAAGTGAAACAGTGGGCCGGATCGGGCCACACACCCCTTAGTCTACCCGAAAAGCCCATTAGGGTGCACAAGGTGAAACAAGTATATATCCTTGGTGATTATCCATGTTGCCATTTTCTTTGGTTAACACACACACTCTCCTACTCCCTCTCACTAAAACCCTAAACCACAACATTTTCTCTTCTTCATTCTCGGATCAAACCGGTGACCACAAGGAGACTCGGTTAAGCTCATCATCATCACTCGGACACTCCATTTCACTCATTTCCTTAGCAACTCGGTACCTTCTCGAACCGGTTAGTGATTTATGATTTGATGTTTGGTCAAATGATGTTTTGATTGATATGATGGTAAACATTGATGATGAGTTAATGTTCAAGTAATCGATGCATAAATGTTTCATGTTTTATGTGTTTACATTCGGTTGATGATGATTATATGTTAAAGTGTTGATTTCGTTAGGATGAATAATGTAAGCTTGACTATGTATGAGTGTTATCGGCTCTATATGGTTTGGATGTGGATATAAGTTGAAATGATTGATGAATGGAAACCAAATACTTGTCATCGGCTGTGGTATGTGCACGATTAAGACGATTCATTGTATCATAGGGTGCATGTTAGTGTTGATAAGTGGTTGATCATGATTTTTGTTTGGTTAAAGTTTATATGAATATTTGATGAACATGATGAACATATGAAGAACATGATGAATATGATATGAATGTGGCTTGAATATTTGAAATCTGATTGTTTGATCCATTTTGGTTAGTAATTAGACAAGGAAACATGTTTAAGTGGATAGTACAAACTGTTTCATGAAATCGGTTTTCCATTGGATAGTACACTGTGCAGAATCAGCAGATGTCCAGTCGAGACCTTCGGTCTCGACTCGAGACCACCATATGTCAACTCGAGATCACGGTTTCGACACAAGGTTGCGAGTCGAGAATCTCTAGTCTCGACTCGAGACCATGCCTCATCGACACCCACATCATGACTCGAAACCACGATTACGAGTCCGGTTGCGACTCGAGACCAGAACATGCATAACCCGAGACCTTCACGTTTGCGACTCGAGAACACATAAGCACAACTCGAGACCGCACAGTCTCGACTAGAGACCGCACAGTCTCGAGTCGAGACCAACTACATGTATACGCTGAATTGGACTTGCATGATCACGGGTTTGGGTGTTTGGGCCGGACTCTTGGGCCTTATGTGTTATTGTTGGGCTGCCATGAATGATACTTGAGTACAATGTGCTAGCATACGTGTAGAACATACGTGCAATACGTGGTTTGAACCTGACTTGTATGATACAACTATGATAGGACGTGAGTGACCACAATATTGCTTGTTTGACCTTTCTGTGTATCTGCCGAGCAAACCAAGGTGAGTTCACACCCTCTACAAAGCATGGGATTCCCAGGGGTCGGGAATTGGGATTAAGGAACATGGGTTCCTCGTCCTCCTTGGGTAGGACAGCAATGGTTCAGGAATGTAATTCCTCGTCCTCATGGACAGATAACTCGTACTAGACCAAAACTCTATCATGAAGTCCCTCATTTTTATATCGACTTAATCGCCGGGCCAATGGCGAGCGGGTCATTAGTTAGATAGCGCTATTTAGGTTTGACTAACCTCACACCGTGCCGTAGAGGACGGGCGTGAACTAATGGACTACTGGCACGTCAATGATGATAGACATTGACAGTTCAGGGCACATAAACATGACTACAGTCAGCAGTCGATATGGTAACGAGTCTAGTATATACATGGGGTAGCCCCCACGGCCGAAATGCCAGATAACTAACACGGGGTAGCCCCCACGGCTGGATTGCCAGAGTAACCGGGAATAAACATGACACGTTTTTAACTATGGGGTAACCCCCACGGCAGGATTGCCAGATAAAGGAAACTGTTTTCGAAACAACTTAAAAGGAACACCCAACCG
Organism: Helianthus tuberosus; assembly: GCA_030545235.1. Taxonomy (NCBI): domain Eukaryota; kingdom Viridiplantae; phylum Streptophyta; class Magnoliopsida; order Asterales; family Asteraceae; genus Helianthus; species Helianthus tuberosus. The sequence goes on along the minus strand of JARYGA010040121.1, from coordinate 20,358 downwards.
TGAACTCACTCAACTTGTTGTTGACTCGTTACTACATGCTTTGCAGGTCAATAGGTACTTAACTGGAGCTTGCATGGAAGAGAGTCGTTGTGGGACATGGACGGCTGTGTGCCATGATTAAACCTTGAAACAATTAAACTTATGATTTGATTTAAGACTTATGCTTCCGCTTGCGACTTAACTATGTTTTGTTTGGACACCAGTTGTATTGGTTAAACTTTTATATTTCTTAACTTACATGTTCAATATGATTGGTGGCTGGATCCTGGTCAGTCATGCCTCCAAACGGTGGTATTCCGCAGGTGGATTTTGGGGGTGTGACAAAACTGAAAGTCATGTGGCTCGGGATGTTATCCTCGCTCGCAATATCCCGGGATCTGGTCCTGTTTTGGCTTCTAATGAAGAAATTCTAAATTTGTTTGGTAGTGTACAGGAACAGATGAGGCAGCAACAGGAAACTAATCAGATGCTGATAAGAGAGATACAACTCTTGAAATCCGGCCCAAGTAGGCCTGCTGAAGATACTGTCACTCCGTTGCAACCCAGGGCTTTGAACTTCAGTTCTGCAGTTTATTGATGTGTGTAAAATGCAACATATAAATTACATCAAATGAGGCATAAAACTAACCCTTTTTTAGTACTAATATTGGAAAAAGAGTGTTTTTGTCTTCCTTTTGTATTTTCAGGATTAAATGAGCTCAAAAACGCAAAAGAAGCAAAAAGACAGCTAAATCCAACATAAATACAAGAAAAGGAACATTAGTGGACTGCCCGAACCCTCAACGGCACCTTCCAAAGCAAAATAGAGAAAACAGAAGACTGAACACGCCCCGTGCTCAGCCAGCACGGGGCCGTGCCCAAGAAGCAGCAGAAAAGACAAACCTATAGTAGCTTCTATTGCCCATCACGGGGCCGTGCTCAGCGGACACGGGGGCGTGTCGAAAGTACAGCAGGCGCATTTATTGTAATTGCGAATTACAATTAATGAGGAGAGAGAGTGTCAGACGGACACGGGGCCGTGCCCAGCGGACACGGGGCCGTGTCCAGCTCTCTGTTCAGCCTATAAATAGGAGTACTTGGATTCATTTCATCTCATCCCTTGGCACACCACATCTCTCACACTTCATCCACCACCTACCACCATCACAACACCATCATCCACCACCATCATCCATTGTCCATCGTAGAGTGTGTGAGTCGTCTCGGGATCCAAGATTGATCGTAAGAGTTCTTGACAATCAAGGCCATGTTTGCCTAAGTCTCTTACATCACTTGGTGAAGACAAAGTGTCTAGTATAATACTTTTTATTTCTAATCTTTTGCACTTTTTATTTGGTTTTGTATTAATGACTTTAATAACTAGTTACTTATGTTGAAGGTGATCTTTCCTTATCGTTTGTCCGTGGTGTCTTGGCATTATTTTACTGTCTATATAAAATAAAGGATTTTCACCATTCATATCTCCACGGTCTATATGGAGATATGTTGGCTACCTGGTAGGGGGTTAAGGGAACGGTTTGGTAAAGGTCTTGCCATTGTTCAGCGTTTAGAGGTCCTGCAATGGACCTGGGTCAAATTTAGTAGGACCTCCTTCAATACTTCACGGTATTGGATGGCGGGGGTCCAAACTCTTTGATCCCCTCATAAGTTAACTACTATTAATACTATAACCCGGCTATTTATGACTGTATCCCTGCTGACTCAGACTACTTAGCCGAGGGTAACGTCACCGCCAAAAGCGGGGCCTACCACAATACTGCATTAATAACTTAATTCATTATCTTCCAATAATCCACCCTTTTAGGATTGTATCCCTGCTGACTCAAACTACTGGGGTGAGGGTAACGTCGCCTTCAAAAGAGGGGCCTACTACAATAACTAAGATAATCTCTTAATTATGTGCAAAAGTGCGGAAATAATCAAAGGTTATACTAGATACGAGTCGGAACCAAGTGATTCATCTTGTCTATCTGTTTTTATTTTTATTTTTATTTTCAGCATTTTAGTTAGTTTTATTTTTCTTAGTTTAAAACATTTTTCTAAACTTTTATTTTGGTTAGACGTTGAGGATAAACCGGTACTAAAAGCTCTTGTGTCCTTGGACGACCTCGGTATCTTACCAACGCTATACTACACTCAACGATGGGTGCACTTGCCCATATGTGTGTTTAGTGTTAGTGAAATATCGTGTTTTATAAATTTAAAACTTGGCTAAAATAAGTGTTAAAAAGGGCTTAAAATATACACCTAATAAATACGACACTTCACACGCATCATTTATACTGAGGATAACCAGGGGAATATTGTGCCTAGCCATTCCCAGAATCATACTCCTGAGATACCCTCTTCAGTAAGAGTATCAACTGTGAGAAGCTCAGGATATGCTTCAGGATATGGCCAAAATCCCCAGACTGGTAATGTATCTAATAATAATAATAATACTCTTGCTACTAATGGTGTTGGATCTTTGTAGGATGCAGGTATGACATCAGCATTTTCCAGGGAGCTTCAAACACTGAAAGACATGATATCCAGTGTGCCTGGGGTGGTCCAGCCAATTCCAGAAGTGTCCCAGGATAGCCACAGGATATCACGGTTTGCATATCCTATTTTGTGATGCTGAAATCCCAAAAAGATTTCAAACCCCCAACATGAAACTCTATGACGGAACTACGGATCCTGAGGAGCATATTGCCAGTATAGGGAAATGATGGAAATCAACCCTATCCCTCCAGATCTCAAAGAAGCATGCCTGTGCAAGGGTTTTGGTTCTACCTTAACAGGATCAACCTTAAAATGGCTCTTAAATGTTCCTCCTCACTCGATTACTTCATTTGCTCATTTGGTTAATTTGTTTAATAGTCAATTTTCTTGCAGCCGAAGTTTTGAGAAACTGACCAGTGATCTTTACAGGATAACTCAAGGACCTCAGGAATCCTTGAGGGATTATGTGAACAAATTTAGTCGGGAATCCTTAGATATCCCGCATCTTGACGTTGCAACAGCTGTGCAGGCTTTCAAGATGGGATTGCAAAAAGACTCTCAATTTTACCAGGATCTTGTGATGAATCCCTGCAGGAATTTGGACGAAGCTCGTAACAGGGCTTTAAGATACATTCGGCTGGAGGATGACAAAAAGATGCAAGAAAGGATGAATTCGTCAACAACCTATGAGTCAACCAACAGGAAATCAGAATCCTCGTACAAACCATATAGCTCTAAGCCATATGGCAGAAATGACAGCAAGAAAGTGAATGCTGTTGAAGATGAGGATCCTGAGGAGTATCCTGAGTTGTTTGAATATTGTTTTTCCGTTAATATACCTGAACTAATGTATGCTATGCAGGGTTTAGGAGACAAAGCAAGATGGCCTCGGAAAAATCAACAGAAAGCTGATTGGAAGGATAAGTCCAAATGGTGTGCCTTCCTCGAAGATTTCGGAAATGTTACTGAGGATTGCATCGCTTTAAGGAAAGAAATAAGCTATCTCTTAAGCAAGGGATATCTGAAGGACCTCTTAGGAAGAAAGAAGAATAAGGGTCAGGATCCTGAGAAGGATCCTGAGCGAGCAGCATCACCTCCTGCGGATGCGAAAATAATTAACTTTATTTCAGGAGGATCCGACATCTGCGGCAAATCATATTCTGCGGAAAAAAGATACGCGAAGGAAGCCAAAGCAGAGAGGGGAGATAAGCCAACCAGGATGTCAACCCTCACGATTGACAAAGTGACACGTTCGATAATGATGACAGGGATACTGTCCAGGATCCTCATCATGATGCTTTAGTAATAACGTTATATGTTGCTAATCATTTTGTGCGCGGGATATTAGTGGATAATGGCAGCTCAGTCAACATAATTCAGGTGGAAACGTTGAAGAGGATGAATGTATCCCCGATGGATATTACTTCGAAGTCCACTGTGCTCGTTGGTTTCAGTGGAGAAGCTAGGAATACCGTAGGAGAGATAAAGCTACCCGTGTATGTTCAAGGGGTCAACTCAATGCAGTGCTTTTGTGTCATGGACTCTTTATCCTGCTATAATATTATATTAGGTAGGCCTTGGATCCATGATATGAAAGTTGTTCCGTCAACCTACCATCAATGCATCAAGATCCCTACCCCTTGGGGAGTTGTCAAGGTGGAAAGTGATCAACAGGAAGCAAAGGAGTGTTATTCTTCTTCAATGAACCCCTCAACAAAACCTAGTGCAGCATAGCAATTAAAGATGCGAGGCCAGGATATCATGGCGGCTTCAGAGCAGGATGTAAAGAAAATTATCCTGGATCAGGATAATCCGAATATCTCGGTGCTCGTGGGAACCAATATCCCTCAGGATATTGAAGATCAATTGACTAATTTTTTGAAATGCAGGATGTCAACATTCATGTGAAAGCACGAGGATATGACAGGTATTTCCAAGGATATTATAACATATAAGCTTGGTATTGACAGGTCATTCAAGCCTGTCCAACAAAAGAGAAGGAAATCTGCTCCGAAGGGAAATATGATTATTCAGGAAGAAGTAGAGAGGTTATTGAAATCCAAAATGATCAGAGAGGTCAAGTTTCCAAGATGGCTAGCAAATGTAGTGGTGGTGCAAAAGAAAAATGGGAAATGGAGAGTTTGTGTAGATTACACAGACTTGAACAAAGCTTGTCCTAAAGACCCATTTCCTCTTCCTCATATTGATTCAATGGTGGATGCTACTGCTGTCCATGAGATGCTAACTTTCATGGATTCCTCCTCAGTATTCCAGCAGATCCAAATGGAACCTTCAGACCAGGAGGATACTGCCTTCATGACACCAACATGTATTTATTGTTACACTGCTATGCCCTTTGGTTTGAAAAATGCAGGTGCAACATATCAAAGATTGGTGAGCATGATGTTCAAAGAGAAGCTGGGGGACACTATGGAGGTATACATCGATGACATGGTAGAAAAATCCAAAAAGGCTGAGGATCATCTCCAGGATATTAAGGGAGCATTTGATATCCTGGATCAGTATAACATGAAGCTGAATCCTGCTAAGTGCCATTTCGGAGTGGGGGCAGGAAAGTTTCTAGGATATATGGTGACTAAAAGAGGGATAGAAGGAAGCCCAGAACAGATCAAAGCCATCTTGGATATCAAGTCACCTTCAAATATGAAGGATGTTCAACGATTTACAGGGCGAGTAGCAGCATTAAACAGATTTATTTCAAGATCCTCGGAAAAATGCAAGGAATTTTATGATATCTTGAAGAAGAATAGAAAGTTCGAATGGGGAGTAAAGCATGAAGCAGCCTTGCAGGATTTGAAGCAGTATCTTTCAACCGCACCTCTATTGATGAAGCCTGAGAATGGTGAACCATTATCCCTGTATCTTGCAGTATCGGGGAATGCGGTAAGTGCTGTCCTTGTAAAGGATCATGAAGGTCAGCAATATTCTGTTTATTATGTTAGTAAAAGTTTATTAGATGCTGAAACTAGATATTCTCATTTAGAAAAATTGATATTAGCCCTAGTTATGGCATCAACGAAACTTAGACATTATTTCGAAACACATAGGATTCATGTTAAAACTAACTATCCTGTTAAAAATGTGCTTAGGAAACCCGAGATGTCAGGTAGGATGGCTAAATAGTCAGTGAAATTAAGTGCCTATGATATAGTGTATGAACCTAGAAATGCCATAAAGTCTCAGGCTTTAGCTGACTTTGTGGCTGATTTCAGTAGTGATATTCAAAGTGAAGTAGACCTAGAAGTACAACAGCTAGGTGAAAACTTAGAATCCTGGACTTTATATACTGATGGAGCATCTAATGTCAGAGGTGTAGGTTTGGGTATACTACTAAAATCGCCACAGGGGGACATATTACCCTAGGCTATTAGATGTGAGTTTCCTGCCACTAATAATGAAGCAAAATATGAAGCTTTAATTGCAGGATTAGAATTGGCTAAGAGCATGAATATCAAGAGTTTACAAGTATTTGTTGATTCCTTGTTAATCACTAATCATTTTAATGGGACATATGCAGTTAAAGGTGAGAAGTTAATCGAGTATCTCGAAATTCTCAAAAAATTAGCAGGATATTTCGATATTTTTACACTTGAACAGGTACCAAGAGAGGATAATGCTGAAGCTGATGCCTTGGCAAATCTAGGATCATCAGTCAGGATACCGGAAGGAACCGAATACCAATATTACATATCCTATATCCTGCGACGGATCCTCAGGATAAGGAAGTAGTAAGTGTTCAGGATCCTGATGATGAGTATCCTGAGGAGGATCCTAAGTCTTGGATGGCTCCAATCATAAGATATCTCAAGGAAGGACACACCCCAAAGGATGAAAATCCTAAGGCCTTTAGAATGAAGGTATCACGATTCACTATTATAAATAATATCTTGTACAAGAAATCTCTTGCAGTACCATATCTGAGGTGCTTGGAGGATCCCGAAACTAAAGAAGTGCTTCAGGATATACACGAAGGGGATTATGGTAACCATACTGGGGGCAGGTCATTATTCTCAAAGGTATTAAGAACAGGATACTATTGGCCAACGATGAGAAAGGATGCTGCAGAATATGCTCGAAGATGTGATGCGTGTCAAAGACACAGTAATATATTACATCAACCTGCTGAGCCACTTTATCCTATCGCTTCCCCTTGGCCATTCATGAAGTGGGGAATGGATATAGTAGGAAAATTGCCAAAGGCTCCAGGAGGAAAGGTCTTCATGCTGGCTATGACTGATTATTTCTCTAAGTGGGTCGAAGCTGAAGCATTTGTTCAAGTCAGAGATCAAGAAGTAGTATCCTTCATAAAAAGGAATATCCTGACTAGGTTTGGAGTACCAGCTGAGATAATTTGTGACAATGGATCTCAGTTTATAAGTAAGAGGACTACTGACTTTTGCAAGAGTTGGGGAATCAAAATGATCACATCCACACCGGTGCAACCTCAAGCAAATGGACAAGCAGAATCCTCAAACAAGATAATTGTCAACAATTTAAAGAAAAGGCTTGAAGCTAAGAAGGGAAGATGGGCAGAAGAATTACCCTTTGTTTTATGGGCTGATAGAACAACGGTAAAAATTGCAACTGGCCAAACCTCGTTTTCCTTGGTATTTGGAGCAGAAGCGGTGATCCCGACAGAAATGGTGATACCTACGGCAAGATCCAATCTCCGGGATCCTGAGCAGAATCCTGAAGCCCTATGCCAGGAATTGGATACTGTTGATGAGACAAGAGATGCAGCAAAACTAAGGATGGCAGCATATCAACAGAGGATATCCAGAGCATATAACAAGAATATAAGGACTAGAAGGTTCCAAGTTGGAGATTGGGTGTTAAGAAAAGCTTTTCAGAATACTACCAACCCTGCAGATGGAAAACTGGCTCCAAAGTGGGAAGGACCCTATGAGATTGAATCAGAATCAGGAAAAGGAGCATATCGACTCAAGAATATGGATGGGATATGCTACCAAGATCCTGGAATGCTATACATCTAAAGCTCTATTTCAAGTGAGTTTGGAATTTAAATTCAAACTCAGGATGGTATGGATTTTATCTCTTTTAATATGTTTTAATATTATTTATTCTTTTAAACCCATTACTGACTTAAGCATCGGAGGGGTGTTAGCCAGGCTAACACCCACCTTAGTTTACAGTTGTTTTGCAGTATATGCTTCGGGATATAGCTCCAGGATACACACTTAGGATACTTCGAGAGATTAGAGGATTGGCCCCCTCTCTCACGTTTAAGGGATCATGATCCCTTCACAGGTTTAAAGGTATTCACCTTTCTCTCGAATTGGGTTTAAACACCCCGCCTGGAGCGCAAGTTATCCAGGGATAGTTCAAGATAGCAGGACCAGTCCATGTAAAAGTGGCTGACAATTTCGTTATTGTTGGCTATATCCTTGATCCTAAAGGTATATGAGGATTGATCACCCTCTCTCACGGAAGGGTATTTTCATACTCTCTAAGGTTTAAAGGTTATCACCTTTCTAAATCTTGGAGTTTATACACTCCCGCCTGTAGCGCATGAAAATTTGGGATTTTCTCCAGGATACCTATGGGTTTATCCCCAGCATACTAAGGATTTATCTCCAGTATATTTTAGGGTTTATCCCCAGTAACACAAGAACTGTTCAAACGGTTGGAATTGATGTTCAAAAAATTTCTAAGTGTTTAAAGACTTTATGCATGTTTTGGTCAAAAATCAAATACAAATTGTCACTAAGTTGAAACAAGAACAATTCAAAATCCTAGAATTAACAACTACCTACACCGGGGTGAAACCGAGATGATTAGCCACTCATGGTTGAAGAAACTTGATCACCGGATGTTTGGAACGTTAATGAGAGCATCTTGAAGCTTGATGGATGACTGAATGGTGGATGATTAGGGTTTGTGGAATGATTGGTAATGGTGAAGTATGGAGAATTAGGGTTTTGATGAATTGATTGTGTAGATGGATTGTTGATGATGAAGATCTTGATTCGGGTGTTGTAGTGATCAAGAATATGGAATGGTTGGTGAATGGTGTCTCAATTAGGCTCCAAGATGAGGATTCAAACTCCCAAGAGTGTGTAACTTACGAAAATCAATGCCTCCCAGCCAATAGAAATCGAGTTTAACCCCCAATTCAACAAAATTCGCGTTTCAGGTAATGGCTACCCGTCGCCGACGGCCTTCAACCCGTCGCCGACGGACTTGGGTTTTCACTTATTCGTCCGACAGGTTATGTCCCTGTATATGGCTAAACTTGGTCGACGGGATTATTTAGAGGCCGTAGCCGACGGTTTGGGACCCGTCGGCGACGGGCTCTCCAGCCTACTTCTCCGATTTCTTTGTTTCGTGCTTCCGTTTGATCCATAGCGCGTCCTGGTGCTTCGGTTTGAGACCCGGTGACTCGTAAAGCTCCCGAAAAGCTCCTTAAACTTCGTTAAACCTGTATAAACACAAATCTTATTAAAAGTAGGCCATTCAAGATTGAAACTTATGTAAAAACATAAAGTTACGCAATAACGAACACCGGTTTTCAACCACGTATCACATCCCCACACTTGTCTTTTGCTTGCCCTCAAGCAAATATGTTTTTCACTTTCACGTGGGTCGAACAACGAATACACTTCCCATTCCCGAGACAAGAGTTAAGGTCTAATGTCATACAAAAGTTCAAACCTTTTACAATTTTCACATATTTACCGGTTAAGTGAATAATCACATATAATAATGGTTATCCAAGATTAACCCGCCCGTAAAACTAACAAGTCATGCATATCCCTCACAATGTGCTCTCCACTCGGCTTAAAATTTGGCTAATGTGTATAATGTATTAGCACTTCAACAATTAATCGCTCAAAACCGATTAGAACACGTACCCGCATAGGCTTGCAACTCAATCACTCTCCACCACCGATCACGAATACTAAGCACAAGTCATAAGGTCTTTGTAAAGGTTGTAACGGGGCTAGGCTAAGGGTAGGAATTAGGATATTTTTAAAGTGGCTAAGATGATGAAAAATTCGATTTTTTTTTACAAAAGACTAAACTAAACAACACTAAATATAAACATAACTATGAGGCAACGCCTTTCGCCTTTTATTCAACAAACTGCTAGCACATCTTTTTGTGTTTTTTTCTCAATACTTTTTCATTCTTTTTCGCAACATTTTCTGTTTTTTTACATAAATGCAAACAATCAAGAATAACTATACAAATACGACTCCTATAATCGAATTTCCATCACACGGGTTTAAAAGAAAAAGGTTTAAGGGTTATGGGCTATAGGGTGGTCAAACGAAAGGTTTAGGCTCAAAATGGGCGACTAGGGAATTTGTTCGGGTAAGGATAGATAAATGGTTTTAAGAGAAAAGGTTTACCTAATGCCTTAATCATTCTCGTGCTTGTATTCGGTCTATAGTCTCAAACGTATCAAAAGTTGCAAGTTCTACAATACGCGACTAATGGTCCACTCAAACAAAGAAACATGTAAATGTAAATCCATGATATAAAAGTGGCTCAAAACCTCACGTCTAAGGGTATGATATGTGATATGCATAAATTGCTAGTTCCTTAGGCGAATTATTCCCAAATAACCACCTGCTAAATACCCGTTATGCTTATTAATTTGAACTTGACCATGACAAAAGACCAAATGGGTTGTGACATCCCTCGTTGACTTGGTTACTTGTGCTTTTAAGATCACTTTTGAGACAAGAAATTTTGAAAATTTTTTGAAATTTTCCTCCATCCCCACACTTGAGGTAAACATTGTCCTCAATGTATAGAATTTAAATGAACGGGTCAAAATCGAAAACTTTTACTACTCCCCCATCCCCACACTTGAGGTAAACATTGTCCTCAATGTGCAAGAACTAGAGTTTTAAAACGCACAAGGGATGTGACACGTCTAACCTTCCCAAAATCTCACCCCGGAACATAAAATACAATGTACAATCCACTTATTCCTAACTAAGAATCAAAGTAAAAGGAAACACATGCACCTGATTTTTGTCGTTTGATACTCATATCTCCTTCGCCTCTTCATAAAAACGGTTGTCCCGCGAACATGTTGTACCTACAAATTCTAATCCTTGTGTAGAAGCATGCTTCTCGCAACCATCAAAATTTGTTAGTTACCTAGTTCTACCCTTTTTATGAAACATATTACCAAGCCATGTGTTATTTCACTTCGATTTATGTGGACAATAATTTACAACAACAACAAACCTAACTCACTTTCGTAGGAATCACGGTTGCATTTAGCTTATGCAACAAGCCCTTTTAAACCCCCCAATAGCTTGGGAGGACGAGAGGTCTCGTGAGGGTTATATAGGGAACACACCCACAACGTTCATTTAACTAGGTGAAAATAAATAACATGAAATAAAAAATAATGGAAACAAAATAATATACAACAACAACAACAAGAACATACCTCGCCTCTACCGCTGATATCGCTTGTTGGGATCAACTGGTGGGTTTGGCTGGTATTGATAACCAGTGAGGGCCTCAAACATCTCCCTATAGTCATCGAGTGGGTTTGACTCTCCTTGTGGCGGTGGTTGGTAAGGAATCGGGATGAAACTAGAACCGACTGCCTCGGGCCAATGAGGGGTGGGATCGGATGGGCCTAGTGGATGAGGAAGATTGGGGTAATCGGTCCACCCCGAGTGTTCGGCGTACGGGAGACCGGCTTGAAGGTCTCTTTGATGGCGCTCCTGATCGTGGAGTATCTTTGTGTTGTTAATCACCATTTGGTTAGAGACAGCCAAAGCTCTCCATCGGCGTAGTTCTAATTCCCTTTGTGCATTTTGGCGCCTAGCCTCCTCTTCTTCCCATGCCCGTCTTCGGGCTGCCTCATCCTCTTGCATCTTCGCCAACTGTTCCATGTGTGACCTCTGCATTGCTTGGAACAGTTGTTGCTCTTCCACAAACTTATTCATTCTCTCCCGATGGGCTGCTTGAACTGCCCAAAACTCCTGCATTTGGGGTCCATGTGCCTCCTCCCAGGTTTCCCTCCTTCGGTTATACTCTCGGCCTTCACCTATGCATGCAGAGACATTGTCATATATCTCTTGCTGTCCCCGATCAAAATTTTTGTAGGAGGGCACCCGTCTAATGTTCACAAAGCCCGCCACATCTGCATTAATTTCCCTATGCGGCCTCATGTATCTTTGCCTTGGTCTTTGTGGACCGAAGGGCTCAGTTTCCTCCTCTTCATCACCCATCTCTTCATCTTCTCCCGATTCCGGTGGTGCCCTGAAGTAAGGAACTCATACTTATGACCCAACCTGTCGGTCACAACATACTTGTTCCCCGAGAGTTTAACTTCTATATTCCAGTTCTTCTTCATGGAGGCCTTGTTAATTTCCTCCAACGGTTTAGTTACCCATAGTGATTCCGGAGGTAAGCAATTTTGTTGAACAATCATGGCACTAATGAGGCGTGCGTATGGAATAAAACGCCTCTGGGACGACTCCCGAGTAGCCCACGTATTCATCATCACTATGTGTCTCCATGACAATGTCGGGGTCCCGTATAGCAAAGAATGCACCACCCTACAGTCACCCGCTCTAATACCTCCACGATCACCAAACCTCACCAAAATGTTCTCAACATTAATCCCTTGGAGAATCTTTCCCTCAATCGTCATTTGCTTTCTCTTTGCCTCTCCTCCATCATGGTAAGGTAAAATAGCCGTGGTCATCTGCTCCGGATCACCATCATTCATATGATTATCCAAAAATTATTGCATAGTTGGATAGTCATATGCTTGCACCCCCAGAGAATCAAAGCGTGCAATGCAATTGATTGTTTCGAATGACATCGTCATTAACCCCCGGCCTGTTTTACCAACCAATTTCCACTCAGCAGGAGGACTATCTTTATTCAAAAACCTCAACGTCGACAGCCACTCGCACACTTCCGCCAAATATATCCGCGAAGTGTTATATTCGCACCAATCAAGCACCCTTTCCCAACCTTGGCGTTCAAACATTTGTGTTATTCCGATTTGTTTGAACTCTTCAACATTCACCACTCTTTCACATAAACTCCTTTCCGGAACTGAGGTACTCACTTTGTTGACCATTTTCCATTTCCAGAGCTTGGCCTCTAACTTCCTATCTTGGTACGCGGATAAGGATTTGTTCTTCTCATCATCCCATATCTTTGCGTTTTGACTATCCCTAAACTTTGCTCACTCCCAATCCTGTCTATACAGTCTTGCATCACCCTCTGCGATGGAGCTTAATTGCTCCCACTTCCTCGGTAGTAAACCGGAAGAAGAACCGACTCCCGATGATGAAGCTTGCCCTGTAGTCTTTTGTCTTTTACCACCGGCCATAACTACAATCACAAACAAGCAAAACATCAATATAAACCCAAACCTTTACTAAACTCTCAAACTTTGAACATGATGTGTGATGTTGACATTTTAATTAACAAGTGAATGTAAAATCGCCTCTTTAAACTTCCAAAGTCGCTCACTTTATCATAAACTTATCAATTTCTTGTTAATCTTACAATTTCTTATAATTTCAACAATATATTCAACATCACCTTCATGTTCAATCATGTTCATAACAAGTGTAATCACATCACTAAAGTTATAACATGCTCAAATTCCATCCAAAACAACCAATCATACTCAATTCATGCTAGCATAACATACATTGTTTAAACAACCTACTCTTAAACTGAAAAGTCTAAAATTTCGGAAGAAAAACACTAAAATTATGATAATCCTGCATAAACTTGAGAAAAATTCATACCTTTGATGTTATTAGACAAGAAGAACTAAGAAAAGATGGAAAGCAAGCAACTTGATGAACACCTCTTCAAAAACCCTAAACTTCACGACCCAAGATCTTGCAAATTAGCAAGAATTGATGAAAACCGTGTTGGGGGGTTTTGTTCTTCTCGAAAAATTACTCAAGATAGACTCTAAAATCAGTTGATTTGGTGAAGATTTGAGAAAGTTATGAGAGCTTGAAGGTTTCTAGGGTTTTGGAGTTTTGGAGAAGATGATGATGGTAGGTAAGGGTTAGAGAGAGAGAACAGGAGTTTTATGAGGAATGAATGAGGTAAGGTGATTGGGAGTTGAATTATGTGATCTATGCCTGTTTCGGTTATGTTTTAAGGTGTTTGGAAGATGTTTGGTTCGAGTTTATTGTATAAAAAAAAACGAAGCATACCGGAGACTAAACAACAACCCGTCGCCGACGGGTAAGGGAAACGTGGTGTTTGGCCGACGCCTTATATGTCTGGATACGGGAGAATTGTGGCTACGAGTGTTTGCCGAACCCGTCCCGGACGGCTCACTCCCGTTGCCGACGGGTACCCCTCTTTCAAAAAACAAATTTTTTTTTTTATTATGAAAAGTAGGAGGAAAATTATGACTTTTTAATAAAGGAACTATGTACACTAAAAAATCCTAAAAATTATTAAAAATCTTTTTGTGAATTTTTATAAGTTAAATTTTTAAAACACGCAAACCGTTAACGGCCCTACCACCCCCCGAAAAGTCGTGTATTGTCCTCAATGCACATAACAAAGCCTTAAAACATACCTTGTGTCTTCATGACCCGTTCGGAATGTCCGGACTTCATACACTCAAGAGAGATTAGTATGAAACGAAAACGATTAACACAAAAACACACAAACAAATAAATAATTGTACATAACTTTACACAAAATGTTACCGGTCCTTATCACTCGACCTCATAAATCGGGATGCTTACCACGAAGCTCACCGATTCCTTGCTTTCATCTACCTTCTCGTTACCATCAAGAAACGGTTTTAGCCGATGACCATTTACCGTTTGTCGTATCCCATCCTTCGGGTCCTCGATGGTAACATCACCCAATTGTCCGACCCGGGTGATCACATAGGGTCCCATCCATTTGCTCCGAAGCTTTCCGGGAAAGAACTTGAGCTTCGAATTGTAAAGCCACACCTTTTGGCCAACCTCGAACTCTTTCTTTCTCAACTTGGCATCATGCGCTTTCTTCATTCCATCCTTGTACTTGGACGCGCATTCGTATGCCATTTCCCGTAGCTCTTCCAACTCGCATAGCTTAAGTTTCCTTTCCTTACCTGCATCGTCATATTGAACATTAACCTCTTTAATAGCCCATAACGATTTGTGCACAAGTTCCACCGGTAAATGACAATTTTTACCGTAAACCAACCGGTAAGGTGTAGTGCCTATGGGTGTCTTATGTGCCGTACGGTAGGCCCATAAAGCATCGTTCAATTTAATTGACCAATCCTTACGGTCCGCCCGCACGGTCTTTTGCAAAATCTCTTTGATTTGCCTATTTGACACCTCAACTTGCCCGCTTGTTTGCGGGTGATAGGGGTAGCAATCCTATGGTCAACACCAAACCGTTTTAGAAGTTTCCCAAACCGAAAATTTTTAAAATGAGATCCTCCATCACTTATGATGACACGAGGAATCCCAAACCTTGAGAAAATATTGGTTTGAACAAAATTACACACTACGGAATGGTCGTTCGTCTTGGTGGCTATTGCTTCAACCCACTTTGACACATAGTCAACAGCCACCAAGATGTGCAAATTGCCATAAGAATTTGGGAATGGGCCCATGAAATCAATTCCCCACACGTCAAAAATGTCGACTACAAGGATTGGTTGCATGGGTATCTCATCCCTTTTTGAAATACCCCCTAGTTTTTGGCACTCTAGACAATTTCTAGAAAATTCATTTGCGTCTTTAAAGATAGTTGGCCAATAAAGACCACTGTTCAACACTTTATGACCCGTTTTGTGACCACTAAAATGGCCACCACACGCAAACGAATGTAGATGATGCAACACGCTTGGAATTTCCTCATCATCTATGCATCTTCTAATCACTTGATCCGCACACTCTTTCCACAAGTGTGGTTCTTCCAACCGGTAATACTTGATTTGAGACATGAAATGTTGCCTCTTTCGTCTATCCCAATGTGCCGGTAAGTCACCTGTAACGAGATAATTTACAATGTTAGCATACCAAGGTAACTTATCTAATTTCATAATATGCTCATCAGGGAAAGACTCATTGATCTCTACAGTTGTAGGATCTTCTTCAACCATCAACCGGGACAAATGGTCCGCCACAACATTCTCGGTACCCTTTTTGTCCCGTATCTCCAAATCAAACTCTTGGAGCAACAACACCCATCGGATCAATCTCGGTTTAGCATCTTTCTTCTCCATGAGGTACCTAACTGCAGTGTGATCAGAATAAATAATCACTTTACTACCCCATATATATGCCCGAAATATATCCAAAGCATATACCACCGCAAGTAGCTCTTTTTCGGTAGTGGTGTAATTCAATTGTGCATCCGAAAGAGTCTTACTCGCGTAGTATATGGCAACGGGTTTCTTATCGACCCAACACGGCCCCCACCGCATAATCACTTGCATCGCACATGATTTCAAAAGGTAAAGACCAATTTGGCGATTGCAAGATTGGGGCCTCAACTAACTTCTCTTTCAATTTGTTAAAAGCATTTTGGCAATTTTCATTAAAATCAAACGGTTGGTCTTTTAACAACAAATTACATAAAGGCTTGGTTATATCACTAAAACCCTTAATAAATCGCCGATAAAACCCCGCGTGACCTAGAAAAGACCTAACACCTTTAACAGTCGAGGGATACGGTAAAGTAGATATAACTTGTACCTTAGCACGATCAACCTCTATCCCACGACTTGACACCACGTGTCCCAACACTATTCCCTCTTGAACCATAAAATGGCTCTTTTCCCAACTTAAGACCAAACTAGTTTCGACACACCTTCTTAACACTTTATCTAGTTGGTCCAAACAAGCCTCAAAAGATGACCCAAAAATTGAGAAATCATCCATGAAGATTTCCAAAGACTTCCCCACCATATCTGAAAAGATACTCATCATACACCTTTGAAAGGTGGCGGGGGCGTTACATAATCCAAACGGCATTCGCCTAAATGCGAAAGTGCCGTAGGGACAAGTAAACGTGGTCTTTGCTTGGTCTTCTGGATGGATTGCGATTTGGTTATAACCAGAATAGCCATCTAAGAAACAATAAAATTTTTGCCCCGACAATTTCTCAACTATTTGATCAATGAACGGTAAAGGGAAATGATCTTTGGAAGTTGCGGTGTTCAACTTCCTATAATCAATACAAATTCGCCACCCGGTTACCGGCCGAGTGGCTACCTCTTCACCTGCGCCATTTTTGACGACTTGTATGCCTGCTTTCTTGGGAACCGTCTGTGTTGGGCTCACCTATTGGCTATCCGAGATCGGGTAAATGATACCCGCATCGAGCCATTTCAGCACTTCCTTCTTCACTACCTCCCGCATGTTTGGATTTAATCTCCGTTGTGCATCTCTAACGGGAGTCACATTCTCTTCCGTGATGATTTTGTGCATCACCACCGAGGGACTAATACCCTTCAAATCAGCAATGGTCCATCCAATCGCCGCCCGATTAGTGACCAAAACACCCATCAATTTATCCTCTTGCTCCTCGGTTAAGTTTGATGCAATGATAACCGGGAGCGTATTGCCTTCACCAACATAAGCATACTTGAGATGCTTCGGCAATGCCTTCAACTCAACCTCCGGAGGCTCTACTAAAGACGGCTTCAATTTAGTGTCAATGCTCTACGGTAACCTTTCAACTTGGTGTGTCCATGTCGGTTTTCCTTCTCGAACCGCGAGCACCTCCAAACTCTTCACTTCCTCGTCGATGCTTCTTTCCACCTCTACCTGTGACCTGTCAAACATATAACAATCCTCCATTGTGCTTTCTCCATTCACGACTGTGTCGCAAAGAGGTATACACGTGTCAACAATGTCTGCCATATAGCATTCATCATCAACTGGAGGGTTCATAAGTCCGGAAAAAACATGCAACCTCAACCTTCGGTTTCCAAATGTCATGTCAACCGTTCCTGTTCTGCAGTCAATTTGAGCATTTGCAGTTGCTAAAAACGGTCGACCCAAAATCACCATGGGTTGTTTGGTTGGGTCCTTGGCCACATAATCAAGTACTAGAAATTCCACCGGATAGTAAAAATCCTCAATTTTCACTATCACATCCGAAACAACTCCACGGGGTAGTTTGGGTGTCAAATCGGCTAACACCACGGTGGTGTTTGACGATTGAAGTGGACCAAACTCGTATTGGTCATACAAACTACCCGGTAGAATGCTCACGCTAGCACCAAGATCTAGAAGTGCCCGGTTGATTTTAAAATCACCTACTTGAATTGAAATGATAGGCGCACCCGGATCTTGGAGCTTAGGTGGAAGTGTACCCGAAAGAATCGAACTCACGTTTTCGGTTAAATCTAATTTTTTTGGAAATTTGTGAGTGCGTTTTTGGGTACACAAATCTTTCAAGTACTTAGCATACGACGGTACTTGTTTGATTGCATCCAAAAGAGGTAAATTTATTTTTACTTGTTTAAAAATTTCCAACAACTCTTCTTGTTGTGGACCTCTTTTGTTTACAATTTTCTTTATGGGTCCCTTCAATGCTTTGGGATAAGGGGCGGTATTAGCCTCCACACCCTTTTCCTTAGCCTTGGGGACGGGTATGGTCACAACGGGAATGTTATTATTCTTTTTCAAGTCATTCTTGTTTTGACCCGTTTGACCATCCTCATTCTCATCTTCACTAGCATCCTCCACCACCCCTTCAACAAACTGGGGTGAGGGTGTTTTGACACCATTATCAACGACTCGACCACTACGTAAAGTAATTTTATTAATTGGTACCTCACGTGTGTTTCTTGAGTTCGACCCTTGATGCTTAGGGTTCACCGCGGTGTCACTTGGGAGCTTTCCCGTGCTTCCTCTCATTTGAGCCATTTCCTCCGCGAGTTGGCCCACTTGCTTTGCCAATGCCTCATGTGCTTTATCCCGAATCTCGTTTGTCTTCTTTATCTCCTTGATATCATGGTGAGATTCTTTTATATTGTTTTGAGATTCTTCTTGCATATTCAACAAAGCATCCATTTTGGCACTCAAATCATCACCACCGGTTTGATTGTTCGACCCGCTTCCATTACCGCCTTGATTGTTGTAATTCCTTTGGTACCCACCTTGGTAATTATTGTCCCTACCTTGGTACCCTTGGTTGTAATTTCGTTGATAACCTCCTTGGTTACCACCTTGACGGTTTTGATATGATGATCCGCTTTGACCTCCTTGGTTACCCGATTGAAAATTCGGGTTCATTTGATTTGAAGCATTACCATATCGGAAGTTAGGGTGATTTCTCAAACCCGGATGATAAGTGTTGGAGTTCATATCATATTGCTTCCTATCTCCATACACTTGGTTGACTTCCTCTGTGTAGTCACTCGGCCCCGTTGGACATTGTTCCGCTCTATGTCCAATATCACCACAACCTTCACATACCTCGAATTGAACCGCATTTACTTCCTTTTTCTTCATTCGAGCCATTTCCCGCTCTAAGGTGGAAATCCGATCTTTAGAGTCAAGATCGGGAAGTGACCGTGAAATGGGATGCTTCTTAGGTCGATCGGCCGATTCTTTCTCTTTCGAACGTTTACTCATTCGTTCCAAGAATTCCCAATCATCATCTTCATGGTTTCTTAGAAGGGTCCCATTGCTCGTTGATTCAAGTCGGTTCCATGTGTTGTCATCTAAACCCCGTACAAAGCACTTAACCAACTCCCACTTCTCGATTTGATGATGTGGGCATCTTCGCATCATTTCTTTAAATCTTGTAAAGGCTTCATGCAACGGCTCGCCCGATAATTGGCGAAAAGACCTAATTTCATCACGAGCATCATCGGTCTTCGCCATAGAATAGTATTCATCTAGAAAAGCTTGTTGCATTTCTCCCCATGTGCGGATGCTATTGGCCGGGAGTGTAAGGAACCATTGCTTCGCTTTGTCTTTCAATGAGAATTGGAACAAACGAAGTTTAACCTCCTCTAGTGCAAAGTTATGCCCCCCGATAGTGCTGCAAATGGAAGAAAACTCTGTCAAATGTGTGTACGGTTCGTCGTTAGATCTTCCATTAAAATGAGGAAGTATGTTGATGTAATGTGGTTTACAATCAAACATCCTCCTCTCACAAACGATTGTTGAGTCGTTCTCGGTGACAACCGGCTTAAAACGATCATTCACTCCCCGTGGAGGTCGTTGACGACGATGGGGACCGTTAACTTCTTGATCGACCGGTCTTCTATTATCCCGTCTTTCACCTCTTCGATCATCTCTTTGATCCTCTCTTCGATCCTCTCTTCTATTATCCCTTGGGTTACCACCTCCCACGAAACGAGGAATCCGGTTAGGGTTTGAATTGTTGTTGTTGTTATAAAACCCATCATTCCGGTTCCGTTGATCATTGTTTCGTGGTTGATGGTTATTCCCATAACCATCATTTCTTCAACCTCCGTAACCGTATTCGTCGTCCCCAACATAATTGGCATTTTGGTAGCCAAATTCCTCATCATCATACCTTCTAGCGTTGTAGACGTTTCCCCTATTCACGTAGCCCTAATCTTCATCATCGTTAGCCCTATCATCATAGTATCCCCCGTCATCCGAATTTTCCGTATGAACACTCACATGTTCCGGCGATTGATAACCGGGAACAATATACGGTTCATCATCGGGGATTGCATTCCTCAAGTCATCGATGTTGAAGAATGGGTCTTCATTTGCGGGATTGCCGCGATCACGATTTCCCCGACGGTCGGAATTGACATTCCGGTCATCTAGGTTGATGGGTAAAGAGGTTTGTCGATGAAGGTTTTGTTGTTGAGGTGTTCTTTGATTGTGGTTGGGATTTTGGTTTTGGAAAGGTGGTGTG
>JARYGA010040120.1:0-28802 GCA_030545235.1 Helianthus tuberosus | reverse complement strand
AATCGCGTTCGCGACAAACAAGCTGCTGCATCCGCCAAGTCAACTCACCCTGCTAAACCACTCAACCAAATTACCCATCAACCAAGTGGCAATTGGGGCAAGAAACGTCAGTATCAAGACCCTGTTTGCAACACGGTTGTACCTGCTGTAAACCCAAACCCTAATACACCTGAAAACGCCAAGAGACAATATACTGGGACTCATCCAAAGTGCACCATTTGCCACTATCATCATCCCACCAATATCCAATGTCGCCATTGCACTGCGTGCAACCGTTTCGGTCACCATACTGCTTATTGTCCACATGCTTCCCAAAACCTTAACCCAGCAAACAATATTAGAGCCTGTTTCAAGTCTGGGGATACTACGCATCTTCGTCCAAAATGCCCTCTATGGAATGAAGAACGACAACAAGCACCACAAGGTCAAGCTCTCAATGCCAACCAAGCTCAAGATTACAATGAAGTCATTGATGGTACGCTTTTTCGTTAACAACCTTATTACCTCTATACTCGGGTAAAGCTTCGTATTTGTTAAATCTGAATCTATGTCAAAATGTACTCACATGAAACTCCCTGAGTCATTTCCAGTCAAAATTCCTGATGGCAAGTCCGTCACAGTTGATTTTATTTTTCGCGCGCAACATTCATGTTTTCTCGATCAACCATCACTTTGTTTCTTTTTGTTAAGTCATTTCTCTTAAATTTCGAGGACGAAATCTCCTAAAGTAGGGGAGACTGTAACGATTCACATTTTCGTACTTTCTTATTTTAGCAAGTCGTGTTGTACTTTCCACTTTTAGACACTTGTACTCTCGTCGTATTCTAATTTTGTTTCAATTTGTAATCTGAGACTGGTGATCATAATGAAAACGAAGTTATTTTTAATCATGTTCATGTTAGACTTGTGTGCAGTTATAATCAAATTCACGTTTGAACGATATATTCTGGATTCTTTATCGACACTTGATACTTGTTAGACTATTTAATGAGTCGTCGGAAGAACCAAGCATCGCCGGAGTTACACCGGAGAAACCGAGTCCGCCGGAACGTCTCAAGTTCGTCACTTCGTTTCGGTATACCTTTTCATCTCCTTTTATGTCGTTTTGTAATCTGTTCAATCAATTCGTAATCAAGTAATATGTTTTGATGTGATGCTTTCAATCCTTGTTTTCGTCTGAGTTCTTTTTAGTGAAAAAGATAACGTACAGTGAATGTTTAAAAATAATAAAAACCCTTATCATACACACAAGTTTAGACAGATCAGTTAGTTTCCTTGTTGTTGCTGGGTTGCTAGGGTCGCAAGTTCGATCCCCGTCCCTATTTAATCGCTGCAATCTTTTTGTTGTTTTATAAAACCAGCACATGAAACAACCCAGTATCAATATAAGTTAAATACAATCGCATCTCTTTCACCAAACACTGAGTAGTACAATGGTCACTACACTTTCCGAAGAAGTCGGGGTCCCCGGTTCGATCCGGGCAGAACCAGTGTTTTTTGGGTATTTTATTGTTTTAATTCTTCTTCTATAAAACATTGATAAGTTAACGGTTCACATCTATTTATTTCCTTTATTTATAAAACCTTAAACATTTATTAATAACCTGAATAATTAACAATTTTATTTCAAACTTTTTCTTTTTAAAATTCCTTATAATCCATATCGATAACCACAAATAATTTTCTATATTTCCTTTTCTTTCTCTTTAATAATAAACGCTAAAATTAATTAAATTACCAAACTATCTTAATTTTATGAGTTAAATTCTAAATATGAGGAATATTGTCTAACTTAAATATTAGGATTATTGATCAATAAATAATAACGAGTTCGTTACGTGTTATTATAAATATCTAGGATAATCGCCTTGCTCGTTCTCTTGGATATCCTCAATGTTACTCGTGCGTTATTTCAAGAAATCGCAACGCAACCAATGTGAGTATACTTGATCCCATTTTTATTTTATCACTTTTGGGTGCAACATGTATTCTATACAAAAACACGCAACGCTTGAAACTTGTTATATGCACACTCTATCTGTCGCAACCCCGATCCCTTATCTGTCCCGGGAACGGGCGGACGCGAACTCAGATTTTCGGTGGTATCAGGGTTCGTTAATTTGGCAACGGAAATTACATCAGGACCGTAGCTAGGAAATGTTTATCAGAGTAAAACCACCATATTTGATATTAATAATAACATGGGAAAAACCCAAGTTTCTTATTACAATACATTTATAGGGACAAACCCTACTTTATTGAATTTAAAACATCGTTTATTTGGTAACTTTTATAGCCACATTTTTTCCAAGCCTTCAGTGCTCTCCAGCTGGCTTTTTTTACTAATTGGCTGTCACATTGTGTTACCTGAAACGCGTTTTAAAAACATTTGTCAGTCGGAAATACTGGTGAGTGAATCTCAGTTTAATCAAGAAACATTTTATCAATTAAAACAGTATTGAGAGCGATCACATTGTTTATTTCTACACAATTACTCCATTTAGTACTGTCAGTCCACTGACTTGTGGGTCATATTACACATTGGCTAACTCATTGTCCAATGGTAACGTACTGTCATCCCCGACTTACTACTCACAGTGTAGTAAATTTTGTATACAAAACCCCAACATACCGGCAGTAATTGAAGAACTACAAAGACTCAATCACCGCTTAATCACATTGTAAAACAATTAAGGTTTTGTAAAACATTCCAAAAAGGTTAACAAAAAGGGGATAAACTCACATTGCTATCTTAGTCTTCTCGTAAGGGTTTCCTAGATATAATCTATAATTTATACAAATGTACATTGGTTAGTATCATAACCCTTTGAAAATATTAATGATACCCTCCCCGAGACGGCATTCCAACAACTACGTCGGGCAGAACCACGACAGTTGTTACGGAACCCTAAATCAATCGGGCAGCGTAACTATTACGAAACTGAGGTTATAATACTTACAACGGAGCAGAACCTCGCTAATTAGGGGTATAATACCCGAGTATTATAACTTTTCTACAGAAATTGTGATTCGAGATTGAAATTGTGAGCGAACTGAAATGAGATCTGATGCCATCTATTTATACTTGCTGAAATTGACTCTCAGGCGGCCCGCGTAAGGTAAGGCAAAGCCTTACGCGGCCCGCGTCAACACCTGGTCAACATGTAGCTTAGCTGGGTCAGCTTGTAGGTCCGCCACGATGTTGACACGTGTCGGCCTCTGGTGTCTCCGCGTTTGATGATCTCACACGGCCCGCGTAAGAGTTAAGGTGAGCTTACGCGGCCCGCCTTAACTTATAATTTCACCGGAGTCAAGGTTTAGCCTTGATACCGCCCGCGTGAGCTTGAGGTGAGGTCCTACGCGGCCCGCCTCAACTTAAACATCAGATTTTATATTTTATTTTTAATGCTATAACGTATCTCGGGCTTGGTTTTCACATACGGGGTGTATTATAAGACAAATTGGGACTTTTTACAATATACTAAGGTGTCAGAAATATTATAAGGGTGTCGGATTTACTGAGGGTTGTTACATTCTCCCCACCTTATTTTAGAGCTCGTCCTCGAGATCTACTGGAATAAATACGGATATTTTCTTTGCATTTCTAACTCGAGCTCCCATGTGTACTCAGGTCCTCTTTTGGAGTCCCACTTCACTTTGACCAGAACTAGCCTCTTATGCTTGAGATTCTGGATTTTTCTGTCTTCAATCTGTAGAGGCCTTTCTACAAATTTGAGTTGTTCATTTACCTCTATATCCTTAAGAGGTACTATTAGCGAGTCATTAGCTAAGCATTTCTTGAGATTAGATACATGAAATACATCATGTATTCCTGCCATTTCCTTTGGCAGTTGTAGCTGATAGGCTACAGGTCCTATTCTTCTAATAATCTTAAAAGGTCCAATATACCTGGGACTTAGCTTTCTCTTTTTTATAAATCTTACCACTCCTTTCCAAGGAGAGACTTTCAACAATACTTTATCTCCTACTTGAAATTCTAATGGCTTGCGTCGGTTATCAGCATAGCTCTTTTGCCGATCACGTGCTGCTTTCAGTCGTTCCTTGACTTGAATGATCTTGTCAGTTGTTTCTTGTACTATCTCAGGTCCAGATTGTTGCTTTTCCCCAATTTCTGCCCAACAGATTGGGGTTCGGCACTTTCGTCCATAAAGTGCTTCGAATGGTGCAGCATTGATACTTGTGTGATAACTATTATTATATGAAAATTCTATTAAAGGTAAGTGATCATCCCAATTACCTCCAAAATCAATTACACAAGCTCTAAGCATGTCTTCCATTGTCTGAATTGTCCTTTCGCTTTGTCCATCCGTTTGGGGATGATAAGTTGTGCTTAACTTTAACTTGGTTCCCATTTCTTTTTGGAAACTTGACCAAAAATGAGAGGTAAATCGGCTATCTCTATCAGAAACAATTGATAAAAGAATGCCATGTAAAGAAATAATTTCATTTACATACAATTTAGCTAATTGTTCCATACTGAAAGTTTCTTTCATTGGTAGGAAATGAGCTGACTTGGTTAGTCTATCTACAATCACCCAGATTGTATCATTACCTTTCTTTGTTTTGGGCAATTTAGTAACAAAATCCATTGTTATCAATTCCCATTTCCACACTGGCATTTCTAATTGCTGTAACAAACCTGAGGGTTTCTAGTGTTCAGCTTTGACTTGTGAACAGGTTAAACATTTAGAAACATAGGCTGCTATGTCCTTTTTCATTCCTATCCACCAGAAATTTTTCCTTAAATCCTGGTACATTTTATCACTTCCTGGATGCATTGTATATTTAGACTTATGAGCTTCTTCTAATATACGATTACGCAGGTTTCCTAATTTAGGTATCCACATTCTCTTTTTATGGAATCTCCAAATTCCATCTATTCCTTGTTCCAATTCTTTTAGCATACCTTTTAATTTTTCAGAATCATCCTTGATTACTGATTCTTGTGCTTCTCTTATCTGATCATTTAAATCTACTTTCAGATTTAATTTAAGAGAACGTACCCTTTTTGGCTTTTCATGATACTTTCGGCTTAAAGCATCTGCTACTACATTTGCTTTTCCTTTATGATACTGGATATCACAATCATAATCACTAAGAATCTCCATCCAGCGTCTTTGTCTCATATTCAACTCCTTTTGCTTGAAAATATACCTTAAACTCTTATGATCAGTGAATATGGTAAACTTACTACCATAAAGATAATGTCTCCAAATCTTAAGAGCAAAAATTATAGCTCCTAATTCTAAATCATGGGTGGAATAATTCTCTTCATGATTCTTAAGTTGTCTAGATGCGTAAGCTATAACCTTTGGTCGTTGCATCAACACACATCCATAACCTAATTTAGAAGCATCACAATAGACTACAAAGTCTTCAGCTCCCTCTGGTAATGCTAGTATGGGTGTATGGGTTAATCTTTGCTTAAGAATTCTAAAGGCATCTTCTTGTTTTAATCCCCATTCAAACTTAACAAATTTACAGGTTAGCTTAGTTAAGGGAATGGCTATTCTAGAAAAATCTTAAATAAACCTTCTATAATAACCGGCCAATCCTAAGAAACTTCTAACCTCGGTTGGTGATTCAGGGGTTTCCATTTAGTAATCGCCTCGATTTTTGTTGGATCCACATGAATTCCTTCATGATTGACTAGGTGTCCTAGAAACTATACATGTTCTAACCAAAACTCGCACTTAGAGAATTCAGCATAAAGCTTTTCCTTTCTTAATAAACTTAAAAGTGCGTGCAAATGCTTTGTATGATCTTCTTTATTCTTAGAATAAATTAGAATATCATCTATGAAAACAATTATGAATTTATCCAAATATGGCTTATATATTCGGTTCATCATGTCCATAAATGCGGCTGGGGCATTGGTTAAACCAAATGGCATGACAGTAAATTCATAATGGCCATACCTTGTTCTGAAAGCGGTTTTAGGAATGTCCTCTTCCTGTACCTTTAATTGATGATATCCTGACCTTAAATCGATTTTAGAGAAAAATCGAGCTCCTTGTAGCTGATCAAACAGATCATCAATTCTCGGTAATGGGTACCGATTTTTAATCGTGACCTTGTTTAATTCACGGTAGTCAATGCACATACGCATTGATCCGTCCTTCTTTTTAACAAACAGTATCGGCGCTCCCCATGGCGACGAACTTGGCTGTATGAATCCTTTTTCCAATAATTCATCTAATTGTTTCTTCAGTTCCTGCATTTCAGCGGGTGCCAAACGGTAGGGTGCTTTGGCAATTGGTACTGTTCCTGGTAGTAGATGAATACTGAATTCAACTTCTCTGTCGGGTGGTAGTCCTGGTAATTCTTCTGGAAAGACATCTGAAAACTGAGATACTACCGGAATGTCTTTTAGTTGTTTTCCTTTAGTGTTAGTGATTATAGAAATCAAATACATTATAGAACCTTTTCTTATAGAACTTGCAGTTTTCATCACAGAGATGAATTTTGTGGATCTAAACGGCTTATCTCCTTTAATTGTGATCGTTTTACCTTTTGGTGAATTTACTTGAATTGACTTTTGATCACATAAAATACTGGCTTTATTGGCTATTAACCAATCCATTCCTAAAACAACATCGAATCCTGCCAGATTCATGGGATAAAGGTTTGCAATAAATTTCTGATTTAAAATTTCTATGCTTGCTCCCTGCAAGATTTCAGAAATCCTAACGGTTTCTCCATTGATTGTCTCTACTAAGCATTCTTGTGGTAGTTTAGTTAATGACTGATTTAAAATTTTGCAAAATGATGTATTAATAAAACTTTGGTTTGCACCAGAGTCAAATAATACTTTAGCAAAGATATCATTAACTAAAAACGTACCAACTATAACATCTGGAATCATTTTGGCTTCATCTGTAGTCAGAACAAATGCTTTAGCATTTTTAGTATTCTTGTTGTTTGTAGCTGGAGCTAATTTCGGATAGTTTGGCCTGATATGACCTTTTTCTCCACAATTGTAGCATAATCCATTACTGGATTTCTTTCTGCAATTTTCTTCCTTGTGTCCTGGCATCTTGCAATAATTGCAGAGAGTGGAGCATTTTCCCGAATGCTTTTTCTTGCAGACCTTGCAGTATGGTGCAGAGGTAGAACTCGTAT
This sequence comes from Helianthus tuberosus, assembly GCA_030545235.1. NCBI lineage: Eukaryota > Viridiplantae > Streptophyta > Magnoliopsida > Asterales > Asteraceae > Helianthus > Helianthus tuberosus. The sequence continues at coordinate 21,659 of JARYGA010040120.1, read as the reverse complement.
TCCTACGATTATAATTTCCAGAACGGAATTCTTGTGTAAGCCTTTGGGTTAGGTTCCTCCTCTGATCTTCTTCTCTAGTACGAACTAGTTCATCTGTCAAGGTATTTCCTAGTTCTACAGCTTCTTCTATGGTTTGGGGTCTAGCTGCCTTGACTACATGTCTAATTTCTCCAATTAATCCCCAGATGTAAGGAAGATTAATATCAGTTCGGGTGATGCAAGGGTTGGCACTATTCTGGCATATTCGAAGAATATTTTAGTGTATCCTTTACTATCCACACCAGTCATCCTAAGATTTAGGAATTTGTTTGCTATCTGTTCCTTTTCATTAGGAGGGCAGAATTTCCTTTCTACCATATTCCTAAATTCTTCCCAATCTATACTATAAACCCTATCACTTCCTCTAGACTGAAGGATAGTGTTCCACCATTCTAAGGCTGAATTCTTAAATAGATTGGAAGCAAACATTATCTTGTCCTCTTCCGCACATTTACTTATTTTCAGAACAGCCTCAGTCTTTTCTATCCAGCGTAGAGCTGCAATGGGTTCTTCATTGCCCAAGAATTCTATTGGTTTACAAGACCAGAATTCTTTATAAGAACGACCGTAAGGCACGGTTCTTCTTCTTTTGGGAATGGGCATTTGAAGTAAAGGTCCATTGTTCACGCTGTGTTCCGGTTCAATTGGTCGCTTACTGCTATATTTGCTTTTATTATTCGCTTCTTGAACCGTTTGAAGAATAAATGGCATTGCATCTATAATTCATTGTGCCACTATGTGTTGGATAGCACTATTATCCACTTGATTTCCATTGTTATTGACGCTTGGATTCTCATTAACCACGTTAATGTTACTCTGGTTATTGTTATTCAGATTTCCTTGATTTCCTTCGTCAGCCATCTGAATTTTAAACATTTACCAGTAATTAATATCACAAGATAATATTTACTATAGTTAATCACATGGCACGTAATCTAGCCAAAAGCGTCGATCATTGCGATTTGTACTCTATTTCCATATACTATTATGCATCTATTACACACTAGTACTGAAATAAAAATTACAATACCAACAGAAATAGAATTACACTAATAGTAATATGCATCCATACACACATATTTTATTTTATTATATTATTATTATTACTACTACCATTTCTTTCATTCTTACATTCACGGATATGGATTTATCCAAAATCCATATTGCGCTCATCGTATTTCCATACGAGACGCTCTCCTACCTGACGCATTCTCTCACTGCTTTCTAAAATTTCTTCCCCAAAAGTCCTAAGTTCTTGGACGTTTTCTGTTATTTTATTTTATTATATTATTATTATTACTACTACCATTTCTTTCATTCTTACATTCACGGATATGGATTTATCCAAAAATCCATATTGCGCTCATCGTATTTCCATACGAGACGCTCTCCTACCTGACGCATTCTCTCACTGCTTTCTAAAATTTCTTCCCCAAAAGTCCTAAGTTCTTGGACGTTTTCTGCACTCATTGGGGGTGCAGGTTCTAGGACTGGGTTCGGAATCTGGGGTGCGGGTTCCTGATATGGGGGTGAAAGTGCCTGAAACTGGTAAGGATCTTCTAAGATCTCCCTAATATAATCATCGTGGTAATAGGGATCTAAAGGGTCCATACCTGGATAGGCTCCTATGTTCTATATGGGTGTGTCTTCATGGATAGGGTAACGTTGCACAAAGTCCCTATTATCGTCCCACCAGGGGTCGTAATTTGGGTCTAGGGGGCTTGGTGCAGGTATCCTAGGGATTTCTTCTAGGTTGAAGTCATGCATCTCCACTTGGTTTTCCGGGTTTTCAATCTCCATGGGTTGGTCTGGGATTTGTGGTTGTGGTTGGGGTGCTACTAATTGTTCCAGACTCGGGTCAGCAGCAGTTGTAGCTAGGATATGGAAATTGGCTAGGCTTCTATTAAGCATATCCTGTGTATGGGCATCTGTTTTTTGCTTAGCAGCTGCTAGAACTCTTTGTTGTTGCAACTTTCGCATTCTTTTCCTACGAGCAAAGGCTTCCTTACTGAACTATCCTCGTTTCTTATGAGGGAATGGCTATTCTGACTGAGCTTTAAAAGCAAACATTCCTTCTTCTTGATCAGCAGAATACCCAGAGAAGGCAGGCTGTGAAGAAGTACCTTCACTCTTAGTGAATCAGACAACTGACGACTCATGTCTGAGGGTCCTTGATCACTCATACTGTAAACTAACAGATAGTCAAATAACACATAACAAATAATTACAGTTAAGCACGTATTTCCGTAATTTATTTCCTAACACAAATTTATAATTTAAGTGTCAGCAGAACACTTCTTTGGCTCAGACCAGTGGCTAAGCTCTGATACCACCTTCTGTCGCAACCCCCGATCCCTTATCTGTCCCGGGAACGGGCGGACGCGAACTCAGATTTTCGGTGGTATCAGGGTTCGTTAATTTGGCAGCGGAAATTACATCAGGACCGTAGTTAGGAAATGTTTATCAGAGTAAAAACCACCATATTTGATATTAATAATAACATGGGAAAAACTCAAGTTTCTTATTACAATACATTTATAAGGACAAACCCTACTTTATTGAATTTAAAACATCGTTTATTTGGTAACTTTTATAGCCACATTTTTCCCAAGCCTTCAGTGCTCTCCAGCTGGCTTTTTTTACTAATTGGCTGTCACATTGTGTTACCTGAAACGCGTTTTAAAACATTTGTCAGTCGGAAATACTGGTGAGTGAATCCCAGTTAATCAAGAAACATTTTATCAATTAAAACAGTATTGAGAGCGATCACATTGTTTATTTCTACACAATTACTCCATTTAGTACTGTCAATCCACTGACTTGTGGGTCATATTACACATTGGCTAACTCATGTCCAATGGTAACGTACTGTCATCCCCGACTTACAACTCACAGTGTAGTAAATTTTGTATACAAAACCCCAACATACCGGCAGTAATTGAAGAACTACAAAGACTCAATCACCGCTTAATCACATTGTAAAACAATTAAGGTTTTGTAAAACATTCCAAAAAGGTTAACAAAAAGAGGATAAACTCACATTGCTATCTTAGACTTCTCGTAAGGGTTTCCTAGATATAATCTATAATTTATACAAATGTACATTGGTTAGTATCATAACCCTTTGAAAATATTAATGATACCCTCCCCCGAGACGTCATTCCAACAACTACGTCGGGCAGAACCACGACAGTTGTTACGGAACCCTAAATCAATCGGGCAGCATAACTGTTACGAAACTGGGGTTATAATACTTACAACGGAGCAGAACCTCGCTAATTAGGGGTATAATACCCGAGTATTATAACTTTTCTACAGAAATTGTGATTCGAGATTGAAATTGTGAGCGAACTGAAATGAGATCCGATGCCATCTATTTATACTTGCTGAAATCGACTCTCAGGCGGCCCGCGTAAGGTAAGGCAAAGCCTTACGCGGCCCGCTTCAACACCTAGTCAACATGTAAGCTTAGCTGGGTCAGCTTGTAGGTCCGCCACGATGTCGACACGTGTCGGCCTCTGGTGTCTCCGCGTTTGATGATCTCACACGGCTCGCGTAAGAGTTAAGGTGAGCTTACGCGGCCCGCCTTAACTTATAATTTCACCGAAGTCAAGGTTCAGCCTTGATACCGCCCGCGTGAGCTTGAGGTGAGGTCCTACGCGGCCCGCCTCAACTTAAACATCAGATTTTATATTTTATTTTTAATACTATAACGTAACTCGGGCTCGGTTTTCCCATACGGGGTGTATTATAAGACAAATTGGGACTTTTTACAATATACTAAGGTGTCAGAAATATTATAAGGGTGTCGGATTTACTGAGGGTTGTTACACTATCCAATTTTAAACATGAAACAATTTGATGCTTGTTAATCTCATATGCTATGTAAACTTTTCGTGTCTATATGCTCATTAACCTGGCTAAACTTATTAAACTTCTGAGACTTGTTAGACTTCTTATACTTATTAAACTCCTATGCTATAGGAGTACGCACCGCCCTTGAGTGAGTCTTGGGGTGTTTGCGTTGGAAACTTGGGTTTGACATATAGTGACACTGTTTCAGCATATTAGTAACTAGTATCATCTTATTCATGTTGGATATGAGCACATTTAAACATTTTATTCTACTATGCTATGTATCAAACTTGTATACTCGCCAACATATTTTGTTGATCATTATTTTAATACATGTTGCAGGTTGATAGTCAAGATGATGAAGGAATCAAGTTAGGATGGACTAGATAGCCATTTTAATAATAAACCATGTTTGTTGCAATTTGTCTTTATTTGAAACAATGTATTTGAATTTAGTCATTTAATGAAATTTGATTTAATCTATATTGTCACAATTACCGTTATGATGCTTTTGAGCGATTTGTTCGTCTCATCCTGATGATTCCACCATCGGTTGAGGTGTGACAATTTAGGGCTTTAATACCGATAAACGATAATACGCACAAGTTTCTGCATTAAAAGGGTTAAAAGTGTCAACATGTTAATTCTTACCTCTGAGTGACCTTTTAACAAACCCGAATCATCATGATGTTCGATAATACTCTCGGGAATGCCCAATATGGGCTACATAGGGCTTTGAGCCGATAAAATGATAATACGCGCAAGTTTGTGCGTTATAGGGGCCAAAAGCGTCAACATCTAAAAATACACCTTTGAGTGACCATTTAAGCAAACTAGAGCATCGTAATGTTCATTCATATGCTCAGGAATGCCTAATATTGGCCATGTAAGGCTTTTATGTGATTTCACGGTAATATGCGCAAGTCCGCAAATTAAGGGGTTAAAAGCGTCAACGTATAAATTCATACTTCTGAGAGACCTTTTAACAAACTAAGAAGTTTATGATGCTTGGTTATACTCTTGGGTGTGCCTAATATTGGCCTAGGATAGCTTTTTATCATAAAAACAACGATACGTGAGAGTTTGGAAGTACAAGGGCTAGATATGTCAACAGATGAAACTTATAGTATACTGACCAGGTCCTTACGGACCATATACAAGGAATCATACGGTCCGTATACTCTTGCCATCTACAAAAAAATTCTTGTTCCCCACTCCAAGCATCCAAAAACCTTCAAAACGATTCTATGGGCTTGTATATGGTTTTGTACAGGTAAGGGGGCACTTGTAATCATCCTAGAGAGCCCCATAACACCTGGCAATTATCTAAGAATCCTTCAAACACTAGAAATAGGCCTTGATTTTCATGAACAACTTGCATCATTTCCTTTCTTTCCTTCTCTATCTCAAATCTGGAAGTTCCTGAGTTGATTGGGAGCATCCTCTGAGTTCTATTCAGTCCATAGGACCACTTGTAAGTGTTCCTTTCATGACTAGTTCTTTTAGTTGGCTTTTAAAGCCAAAAATTCAAGCGTTTACGATAAACACTTTGACTTTTAGTTAGACCTTAAATGGTCAAGCCATTGTTCGCAACGAACGTGGCTATGTGATCGTAATTAGGTAGGTGTTAATCCCTCAAAAGGGCACCTCCTAAGAATCACGTTTGCTTGGCCAATTGACGAGTCAACATAATATTGTTTTAAAAAGTCAACGGGTCAGTTTTTGAATTAATTACGATATGAGTTTAGAAGTATTCTAAAATACGTTTTATCATTTAAACAACTTGGTAATAATATTAGAACACGTGTAAACATGCTCGGCTCGTCAATTCCAGTTTTAGGGTCGGTTCGCAACCGAAAGTCATGAAGTTTGACTTCTGGGTTGACTTTCGATTATGAACCGAATTAGATTAGTTTGCTACTAATTTTAGGCTCCGTTAAGATCGTAATATAATGTAGCATAACAATTATGCCCTTTTTAGCAAAAATAAGGTTTTAGACACCAATAAGCTTTCAAACAACTTAGGTACTGATATGTTAACATGTTTAACATATTCCGATGTTACGAACCTGATCATAAACTGAGTTTGGGTGAAATATCGTAATTTATGCTTTAAATCGACCAAAGTGCCCTTTAAGAGAATAGACCGGTTTTAAGCATAATGTTTCATAACAAACCCATTGCCTACTGATATAATATCATAATTAGGATTATTTGGGATGTCCATTCAGTTTACAAACTGAGTTTACCCATACGTTCTTGAATTACATCCTTAAATGACGATAATGCCCTTTTTGCACCAAAAATGATTTAAAAACACAATATTCATACAAAACCTTCTTGTTACATATATTAATTAACAAATTTCAGTCATATAAACCTTGTCATAACATCAGTTTTCCTTCACATATCGTCATTTAACGACTTTACCGCCGTTTTGGCGCGTAGTGTGGTTTTAAACCATAACTACAAATCAAGACTTGTTACATACTGATTTTATAAATCATTTTAAATATTTTTACAATAGGCATATGGTATAAACTCAGATTCCCAAATTAGCCTTCAAAACTATGTGTGAAATTACCAAAATGCCCCTACGGAGCATAGTTTGGTTTAAAACTATAAAACACACATATGTTTGATATCCTACTGATATTATATCATAAATAAAGTATTTTTACAGAATGTTTATGGTCGTAACATCAGATTGTACACAAGTTTCTTTTATATATCGTAAAATGACCAAAAGGCCCTTATGAGGCATAGTTTCATTTTAAAACCTTAACGGGCATACAAGTTGATATCCTACTGATATTATAACTTGTTTAAAAGTATATTGGCATATGGAACTTGTTCATAACTTACCCGGTTACTCGTTGTCACTTATACGCGTACGGTTAGACTTGCTTACCTAGTTTATGTAAGTTTACCAAAACGAGTTAAACCTTAACATTTTTACTTCAAAATCTAGAATGTATTTAGTTTACCCATATTATACAAGTCTTCATACTTGTTGGGTCTAAATTACATTCTATTCCAGTCATCGCTTAATCTAGTGTATCGTACCATTTCTAATACTTTAAGTTAGCCAGTCTAGGTCTATGACCTAAATAAGACCCGTTAGCATTCTAAATTGGTTATATATTACCATCATTCCAGAATAGAGCCTCCCGGTAAAAGCTATCTGCATTTAGTTAGATTGGATATGGTTGAGTTATATAAATTTTGCTGTGAATCGAGTAGTAGCTCAGGTAAATACTTTTAACTTATTTTCCATTATACGGGCTTGGGATACGGTAAAATATTAACGCTTGGTCGGGTATGGAATCATTTAATCGGATTGTGATTAATAAATTACATAACTCGTTTTAATCCGTTTTGTTTTATAATATAAACATTGGGGGTTAATGCGATCGTGTCCTGGATATCCTTGGCTCATTTAATTGCAAATGGCCACGACCTAAGCACGGGGTGTTGGCATACACCTGTCAGATGCGATATGGTTTACTATTCCCCAAAAAGGGGATAAGATATAAATGAACTCCTTTGTGGGTTTCCCGAAAAGGGATAAGTGATGTGTCGGTTAATCATGTCTCGGCTTCTATACCGGGCCCTAAATGTATGACAAACATGTAACTCTGTATACAAGATTATAGATATAATTGTCCCAAGTTAGAAAAGAATTTTTGTGCCTTGTGCATCTAAATCAATTTTTATAAATGTTTTCAAATGAGTCAGTTAATTGTATTTACCAGTGTAAACTGACGTATTTTCAAAAGACTAAGTGACAGGTACTATACGCAAATAGGCTGGGAGCTGCTTGGTGTCAATAAAGGAAATTGCAAATCCTTAAGATGCCCTAAAGTCTGCTAAACTTCATTTTGTACATTTTAAAATGATCTTCCTGTGGATTTAATTTTTTAAGCTCGTATGTAACTATCATTTTGATATTTTCTGACAATTGGGTTTGTAATAATATTTTATATTCCAAGACTTCCGCTGTGCTATTCTGTGTATGTTTGACTATGACGATACCAATCTTATGTCATGATACTCCCCACCGAGCCCACCAAGCTGAGCTGTAAATATCGGGGTGTGACAGAAGTTCTCCAACTGGAATCACCTCGTTTGGAGACTCGGTGATTTTTAAATAAAATAAACAGTGGGCAGGGGTAGGAATCGTAACAATTCAGACCACTGTCCATTGCTCGAATTTTTACGTAAAATCTGTAAAGAATTAGACTTTGTAAATTTTTTAGTAACACACTAAGACCTTTTCACATGTCCTATATTTTTTTAGAAATTTTTCATGACCTGTAACTATTTTATAAAAATACCCGAAACATCCCAGTTTTGGGTATTAAAGCTGAAATGTAATAAGTCGCAATGTGTGCTTCTAAATGTTAGTTGTGCTATCTGAGAATGATCGAACAGGTTTAATGTCAAATTAAATGTTGTTTAAGTTGTTGTGTGCTATGACCATCTATACATATATATATATATATATATATATATAGGGAGGGGCTCATGCGAGAACCATCCTTATTGTGAGAACCGCGAGAACCAATGTGAACACAACCTAAAATAGCTAAAAAAACCTAACCCCCACCCCCCCCCCCCAAAAAAAAAACCTAACCCCCCCCCCCCCAAGCTAAATGCTAAAAACTAAAACCCCCAAAAAACCTAAAAAAAACCCTAACCCCCCCCCCCCCCAAAAAAAAAACCTAAACCCCCCCCCCCCCAAGCTAAAATGCTAAAAACTAAACCCCCAAAAAATCTAAAAAAATAAAAAAATAATCTAAAATTTTTTTTTTTAATATTTTTTATGCTCAAATCGCTACTTTTAGTGGCAAAAATTTTTTTTTTTTTTTTGCTTCGAGAAGTAGCGATTTTTATATAAAAAATATTAAAAAAAATAAAAATTTTTGTGTGATTTTTAGCTATTTTTAGGCATTTTTGGTTGTGTTCACATTGGTTCTCGCGGTTCTCGCAATAAGAGGTGGTTCTCGCATGATCTTCTCCCTATATATATATATATATATATATATACATATACCATTTGAATGAAAATATATATGTGGGATATATATGTAAGTTGTCAATGTGATTGCATGATACGTGAATGGATTTCGTGTCTTTCATGAGCACACTAATAAACTAGATGGTAATCATATTAGGACGTGATTGACCAACCTCAACTCATAATCACTTTAAAGTCTAACCGAGCTATCAAAGGTGAGTTCACGACCCCATTTTTATACGGTTTTAAATACACAGGGGGAGAAAACATGTACTGTTACGGTAATGTAACGCTTTTACTTTACGCATTAACGAACTATATTGGGAGGGGTTATGTGATACGGTTATGGACACAAGGAAGCATTATATCACATGTCAGTCCCCTTAAAACTTACGATGCCGTTAGTATTGGATTATAGCGACGAAATTTTTAGTAGTACTACTGGGCCTGACAAGCCCCACTCGAGCTGGTGGCGCCAGCTGGACCGAACTGTCACACCCCAACCGATGGCGGAAATATCGGGGCGCGGCACTGAGCGATACAGATTGTTTAAGAGAAATTCCATAACAACTACATTACCAGATAGTTAATATTAAGTCCCATACCTTAACCCATCAAGCAAATTAAGTTATTACAGACAGCGATATCTCTAAAACAAATAACATGTTCTGACAACTCAAATTTCAAATAAAATAAATTATCTTTGTTTCTAGACTCTCAATCCTACTCGATTCCACGAAAGCAGGTAAAGCACAGCATTTCCTAGCAAGCATCCTAAACACCTGTCAGATACAATAAAATAAAGGTCATTACACATAGTGTAAAGGTGAGCATACAAGTTTGATAATAGCATATAGAGTTCGAAATAGTTTACGCATAACCAGCATGTAACATGTATAGAGTGAAGGCAAGTAGGTTATCGACAGAGAAATATGCACAGACGTGACTGCGAGTTGTAGAATGTGCAACACATATCCTCACTGGGACACGTGAAGTAAAGCCCTTAACAACCCCTGTCCACGACAGGTGCTGAGTCCAAACTATAGTACTATCGTTGCTAAGGTGTCAGGCAACAATCACTGTGTTAACATAACATACAAGCATTCATCGAATAACAAGTAGCATGAAATAACGGTTAGCGTATAAATAGTGTTTGCATTGTGTGTCGATTGTGATTTAGAATAAATAGCATATGTAACACCCAAAAGTGCGTAAAGCAAAAAGGGATCGAGTATACTCACAGATTGTGTTTAACAAGTAAACACTCTCTTGGAATGAAGGGAGCGCTGAGAGAGATTAGCCTGAACAGTTAACGGTAGCATAAACGATAAGCGGCGCGTAAAACGATGAAATAGTACCAAGTGTCGGATGGTAACCCGATCAGATGGCAATCCTATCGGATGGCAATTCGATCGGATTGCCATCCGATCGGATGGTGTTTGGTAGTGATGTGTTTGTGTATGATGGTTTGCCTTTTGTAGTTTTTGTTGTAGCATTTTGAAAACAGAGAAGTATCTCTACCTTTCAGGTCGTTCGATCCAGCGGCAGCCCGATCGGATGACGATCCGTTCGGCGAGACATTTCTCAGAGAACAAGTTCACAGCAGTGTTGTCATCCAATCAGATGGTCTACCGATCGGGTGGCAATCCGCTAGAACTAGTAGTGCATTGAACATGTTGAAAATTGTTAAGTGTCGGAGTTCCAAACATCTCCTGGTCGGGTGGTCGTTCAATCGGATGGCTATTCGATCGGACGACAATCCGCTCGACCCATCCGATCGGATGGTGTTTGGTAGTGATGTGTTTGTGTATGATGGTTTGCCTTTTGTAGTTTTTGTTGTAGCATTTTGAAAACAAAGAAGTATCTCTACCTTTCAGGTCGTTCGATCCAGCGACAGCCCGATCGGATGACGATCCGTTCAGCGAGACATTTCTCAGAGAACAAGTTCACAGCAGTGTTGTCATCCATCCGCTAGAAGTAGTAGTGCATTAAACATGTTGAAAATTGTTAAGTGTCGGAGTTCCAAACATCTCCTGGTCGGGTGGTCGTTCGATCAGATGGCTATCCGATCGGACGACAATCCGCTCGACGTTCAGATCTCCAACAAGTTGAATAAAAGTCTAAGTGTTAAACCTCAAGTGCAATCAGATCGGATTGTTGGTCGATCGGATGGCAATCCGATAGGACGGCAATCCGTCCCACGAATCTGATCGTTTACCAACTTGAAATTTTGTTAAGTTTTACGGTTTATCGAGACGGTATGACAACGTGCTAAACAACAGAAACCCCATCAGGACCCAAGTGGCCCGATCGGACAGGAATCACCCAAGTCCGGCCAGTTCACAGGATCATTACGGTGGTTCATGTTTATCCTGGAATCGGTTGTCTCCTTGACAGAAACCAAATCTTGAACCAACACATCACCAAGAAAGAGTAGAAGATCAGACCAAGCTCCGATTCTATCGGTTTTGAATGCATTGAGTGTAAAAGAGTTGAAAGAAAGTTAGAAAACCATCTTTCAATCCTTTCCACCATGAAAATGTGCAGATCTATGTGAAAACATTGTTGAATCTTATGGAAATCCTTCAGATATGAGTTGTTCATGGTGGAATGATGCCAAAACTTGAAGTTTATAAGAACCCCATGATGACATCATCCTAGAACACCTCAAATCCTAGAACCCCATGGTGGAGAGCTGTCACATCACAAATGATGTGACAGGAGGGTATTTATAGGGTTTCCCAAAAAGGAAAGTGCCAAGGTTCGAGTGGGTCACCGATCGGATGGCTGTCCGATCGGATGGAAATCCGATCGGTTGACGATCCGATCGAGTTGTCACTCGATCGAGTGGCTCCGACGATTCGAGTCTCGGCGTTTCATTTCGTGCATTGGGTTTTGCGATGCGAGTTTCGATTAAGCGATGCGATAGAATTACCCATTAGTTACACAAATAACATAACTGCTATATCTAACATACAATCGTCATAATTAACCTGCGTTAAGTGTTTACGATTCGATTGCGATAGAGTTGCGATTGCGTTTCGATTAATCACCACAATAAACAAACAATAAATAAACATGCACAAGTAACACATAAGTAACACACACACGTAAAACAATATCCAAAATGCGTAATTCGAGTTGCGAATGCGATTGTGATGCGATAAGCGATAAATAGCGATTACACCTCGATTACTAACAAGTACTCCACATAATACAACTAATGCGATAAATAAATAGATTATCTACAAGTCAAAGAAGCCAAAACAGTAGTTAAGTAAGGAGTGACAGATCGCAATTAGCAATCTTTTTATTTCTTTGACTTCAATCTTGACTTTGACTTTGACTTTCGTAACACGGGGTGTTACACGAACGTTGATAGCCACAGGTGTAGAATTTACCTAACACTTAGCGATGGTTGGTGATAGACCTGGCACAACAGGGGCAGCAATGTCAGTTTCGGATCGAACACTTTGTTGACATGACCTAGGCTAGCTACCTAAACATATAACATGTACTGCTAAGCAATATAAAAAACGTGATTCGGGATTTGAATCGGGAAACTTACAATAATCTGAGTCGGTTTGGATCAGGGAAACTTTATAACACACTGGTTCGGGGCTGAACCCGTGGGAACAACTTATTTTAAAAATGTGAACTAAAACCAGTGAACTCACTCTTCATTAATTGTTGACACTTGATTTTTACATGTTCTTCTCAGGTTGTTAAGGCATCATTCCAGCATAGGAGCACATCACGAGCATGAAAACTATTTTATTAAAACATTTTGCATCTTTACTTTTAAGTTCTTTGATTTGGGCGTTTGTTTTGGCGCACACTTTATTTACGTTTACTTACGCTTCCACATTTCTTTAACTGCATGGTTAAATTTGTTTAAACGTATTTTTGCATATAGAGTCGTTCTATATGACCAGTGTCTTGGATCCTGGTTTGTCACGCGCCTCGCGGTAAAACCCCGCAAGTGGATTTTTGGGGGTGTGACAAATACGAATATATTTACGAAGTCGTGTTAGTCTTCGCGAATAGAAATACATAGATTGATAGTAGTATGACTCTCTGTAGCTTTCGTAAGTGGTATATATATATATATAGAGAGAGAGAGGGAGTGCATGGTTCTAGAGTGAACAACCTCCCAAGAGTGAACTGTGTGAACTCATCTGGACCCTTGATTTCCTTTTTAGTTGTTAAGGGTATGATTGTAATTTTATAAAAAATTAGATTTAAATCATTATCTTAATAATTGAAATCAGTTACATATTTCCTATTTTAATTCCTTATCCACAATATCTTTCTTATTTTAAATTCATTATCCACAATATCTTTTATTTCAATTTTATTTTTCAGATTTCATCACCAGAATTCAAATTTTGATTTTTAAGATCCACGTAAACTTCATATTTCAACGGTATACACATGTGTACTTGGATATAAATAGAACAATACGTATGTGTACTCAACATCGTATATATGTATACAGTAATTCACAAGTGTACATCAAACATTCAATACAAAAAAAAAAAATTCTGAGATATCACAAAAACAGACGATATACACATGTGTACATCGCATTAAAAACATGGAAACATCAGAATACACATATGTACATCGCATTTAATCAGAACAAGGATAAAGAATTTAAAATAGGAAAGATATTATGGAAAAGGAATTAAAATGGGAAATATGTAACTGATTTCAATTATTAAGATAATGATTTAAATCTAATTTTTTTATAAAATTACTTTCCTATTTAATTTATGAGAGAGAACATGATTTATGCAATCAATTTAAGATGAAAATTACACATATACCCTTTTTGTATTTAATTAAATAGACAAAATTAACCACATAATTACCATCATGCCACTCATCAAAATCTCAAGATCATAGAAATCAAGGGCCAAGATGAGTTCACACAGTTCATAACTGAGAGGGGTGTTCACTCTTGAACCTAATCCTATATATATATATATGAAATCTTGACGTTTGAAATGAATATAAACGACTATATTCATTTTATAAGAATATTCGAATTCTAAAAGAGTGGAATAAATATAAATGATTATATTTATTTTTATACGATTTTCGAATACTAAACGTTGGAAATATAAATTCCGAATTCCGTCGTTTGAAATAAATATAAAACGTTATATTTATTCTTATAAAAGTATATGAATTAACGACGTTTGAAATAAATATAAACGATTATATTTATTTTGTAAAAGTATATGAATTTACGTCGTTTGAAACAATTATAACTAATTGTATTTATGTTGTGAAAGTATCCGAGTTTTCAAGGCGTTTCGAAATAATATAATAAGGTTCACGTTTTATATGTTTTGGAATAAATATAAATAATTATATTTACTTTATATAAGTATCGGTTTTCGTAAACTAGTAGCTCGTGTTTTGTTGAAACGTTATGACTTCGTTTTGTAATTCGTAAAACGTTGTCAAATAAATATACATTCATATTTATTATACAAAATAACTTGGCTTCCGATAAGTGTCGTTTAAACAATATAAATATGTTTTGTATTTCGGATTTTTACGGAAAACGGACAGAGTTTCCTCTGTTTTTGGACGATCCCGACAATCAAAGTGTCGATATTTTTATCAAAACGCAACCAATAATTCAATCACAATTATATATAACTTTCGCGAAGTATGACGAACACTAAAATAAATAAAGTATGATACGGCGGTTCGAGGTCGGTTCGCGTAATCTAAACTATATATATGAAACAACGTAAAAAATAATCTTGCGACATTTAAAACTTTATCGCATCTCGTTATTGACCAGTGTTGACCAGTTGACCACAGTTGACTGGTTTGACCGAGCTTGACTTGTTGACTGACTTTGATTGCTTTGACCCGGACCCGGACCGAGTTGACTCGAGTTGACCGAGTTGATCAACGTTGACTGAAAGTTGACCTGAACTCGAAAAATCTTGAATCGGAGCTGATGTTGACTGTGGTTGACCAAAACCGAAACCCGAATAACTGTTTCCACTACCGTGTCGTTACCACTGCCACATCGTCACCTCCCAATCCCCCCGAACCCACCACCCCTGTTCACTGTCGTGCTCCGACGGCGCCGCCGTCGGCTACTCCTAGCACAATTTCATCATCATCACCATCCATATCATCATCAATCAACGGAAAAGAAAGAAAAGAATCATAAAAAAAATACGATATAAAAGAGCTCTCAGCAAAATGTTAATCCGAGCGACCGCCGGAGAAATCTGTTCCGTCACTCACCTCTCTCTTCTTCTTCGGTCTCTCTCTTTCTCGATTCCTCTCTCTCTCTCTCCTTTCTCTGTCGCCGCGGCTCCAGCTACTGTCGGCCACCACCGTCTTCATCGTCCATCAACGCATCATATCATCCTGATCATTGTCATTATTCAGGCAGGTCGCCGGAAAAACGAGTGGAGAGAGAGATCGGGGGGGGTTACGTGTGGCTGAGGGAGGAGGAGGATGGTCGCGGTGTAGGTGTCGTCAGGGAGGAACCCGCCGCCGGGAGCCGGTAATACGGTCGGCACCAGCGGCTTGTCGCCGGAAAGGTTCATGAGAGAGAGAGAGATGCAGAGTGTGAGATAGGGGTGAGCAGAAAACCGAAATAACTGAACCGTAACCGAAAAATCCGGACCAAAAAACCGAACGGAAACAAAAACCGACGGTTCGGTTTTCGGATTTTTAATAACCGAAAATTTCGGTTCGGTTTTCGGATAATCATTTTCAATAACCAAAAATAACTGAACCGATAAGTTTTAATAGTATACCAAATTTATATATTTTTATGGTTAAGTTGTTTAAGTGTTTACCCATGCTACTAAGAATTATTAATTTTATTCTTGTTTGTTGAATATTTATAATAAGAACATTACCATGTTTATTTATCATTAAAATTATCCATTGTTTACAAGAACTAACAAAGTTTAATATAAAAATTAAATGGTTTTCAAAGTATTATAAAAGGAAACGTCTTAACAAAAACTTTGAAGAAACATTAAAATAGATTAGAAGGTTAGTTTTATGTTAATAATATTAATTTAAAAGACTAGATATATTAACTTAAATGTAAACATTTAAGAAGGATTCTTAAACTATGAATTATACTTTTAAGTTTTGAATCTTACATAATTTGTTTCAAAAACCGAAAAACCGAACCGTTGTTAAAACTGAACTAACCGAAACCGAACGGTTTTTAAAAACCAAAAACCGATCTTTCGGTTACGGTTTTGGTTTTACCCAAAAACCGAACCGTGCACACCCCTAGTGTGAGAGATGTCAACTGAAATTTGAGGAAAAAATGAGGGTTTTAGTTGTAACTTATTATTTATACCTAGGTTTTAAACGTGGGTTGGGCACCAGTCCCGTTAGCCCAGTTCTAGTTGTTTTGAGCGGCCCAATCACGTTCCCGAATCCCGTTTTCACTCCCGAACTCCGTAATATATCGTAACACAAAATTTTAGAGTCGAAACGCTCAAAATTACATCGGATTTCGATATTTGACGTGTATGATCTTCGTTGCGTTAAAATTGCGTCAAACACTTCGGTTGTCGTTTCTTGTTCGTTTTTCGATCCGATTTAAACTACGGATATTTAAAATTTGAAAATGAAGCTAAATATATAATAAGATATTAATATCGATACGTAGTTCAAGTCCGGTGGTTTTGTTTCGTCGTTGATTGTCGGTGCGTTATTGTTTCCGAGTTTTTCGTTCACGTTTGCGTTTTGTGTCGTTCGAAGGCATGATAAATCCGTAAAACCAAGTTCATATGTATACAACATACGTATAAATTTCGTATTTGTCGGCGTTATCAGTATTTTGTATGGCATTAGTTCGTTATCGTTTAACGCTCAGCAGATTTCCTGAAAATCACCATACGCGCCCTGTAAGGTCGAATAGGCGTTCCTAAGCATTCCAAAAGCCTAATTAAGTTAATTCGTGCCTTAAATGCTACTTATTATCGCCTTAAATGTTTGTTAATCACGTAATTAAGAGGCGTCAATTACCGGTTGTCACAGTATTGAAGGTGCAAGATTTTCCATTGCTGAAACAAATCATCAAACCAAAGATTTACCATTAATTCATTATAAACATTTTAAATGATTTAATCATCTACTACATAAACAGGGTTTACAGTAGTACCTGATGAGCTGCATGCATTTTGGGCAACGCTTACCACACTTATCAGCAGCAGATCTCAGACATTTCTTACAAAAACTACACAATTTTGAACTCAAATTAAAATCCTAACATAAATCGGGTCAACTTTATCAAGCCATAAAGCAGATTATGAACTGTACCTATGCCCACAGAAAGTCGTACTCGGTTCAAAACAAATATCCAAACAAATATGTAAAAACAACAAACACACTCCAGTTAAACCATATAGAAAACCAAATTATTTCTTTTCATTAAAGAAACCGAATCGCACTTACTGCACAAGAGAGTTTCTTCATGAAGTTGATTCATACAAGGAATTAAAGTGTTTCCTGAACTTGATCCATTCAATTTCTCAACCTTTTTACCACTAACAACCGCATCAATCTTCTCTTCTTTCTTCTCTTCTAATCTTTCTGTCACCACATTACACCAAATTAGGGTTCAGTTTTGTAAAAAAAAAACAAATAAATGCCAAAAAAAAAACCCCTACCTTTTTTAGAACCTTCTTCTTCAAGATCAATAACGACCACAAAACTCGAAACCGGACTCTTCCTCTGATCTCTACGCTTCCTAAAATTTTATAAATTATATTAATTATTCAATACTTTAAAAAAACATGTATAAGTTATAACAACTAATTGAAAAATTAGGGTTTGGTACCTTCTAGTATGAGTAGGTGGAGTTTTGAACAACGGATCGGCTCGTCTCTTCTGTTTGGAATCACGAACAGGCGTATCTTCGACGACAAGCGAAGCCATCGACTAGAGACCCTATAGTTTTGGTGGCCCAAGGCCCAAGTCTCAAAATACTTGGGCTTGGGCTGACCCTTGTTTACAAAGTAATATAATAATTATAATATAATTTAGATGAGTACAACATATCAAATGAAAATTGTTGCCCAAGTTTCCTTCAAAAATAAAATGGATCGTATTATTGGCACACCTTGGATTATTAAATCGACACCTTCAATACGCATCGTATAGGCCTATACGATTATAACCTCCTCAACCTTCAAAGACACCTTCTCAATCAGCAACGTAAACGTATGTGTTCTCTAAGTTAATACATTCATTTAAATAGAAATATAATTTGGATATGTTTATTTTTTTCAGATGTTTTTGATTACCTATGGAATAACTGGTTAAGCACCTCCCGCCATTTGTTCGTATCTGCATGGACTAATCAAACGCTGACATTCTACCAAACGACAACAAACAAAGCTGAAGGCGCACATGCTACATTAAAGAAACAACTCACTACACCGAAATGCAGTCTGGAAACGCTGGTGAAAAAGGTGGACACCTTGGTACTAAAGTAATATACGCAAATAAAGAAATGCTTGGAAGAAAGCCGCACCAAGCAATGAATAGCCACCTTGAGATTCCTTTGTTTTGCAACCTACTTCGTAAAGTTTCCATCCATTCTCTTAACCTATTAGAAAACGAGCTAAGACAGAGAATAACCATGTTACGCTCATTCAGATCAACATGTGGCTGCCAGCTGTACACGGGTTGCGGGTTGTTATGTGCATGTCGCCTAGAGAGATTGCAGAATACAGGTACTTATAGACTTATAAAAATGTTTTGTTGTATTAATTTAATATGCTTGTCTAATGCTCTTTTTTGTTTTGCAGAACGTGTTATTCAGCTCGAAGATATAAACATTTTCTAGAGAAAATTTGATCTGAATCCATCAAATTTTGATGAAGAAGAGGTTGACGTAGAAAAAGAATTAGAATACGTGAAACAGAAATTGTCTACCCAACCCCCGCAAGTGAGGAAAAGCATCATAATGAGCGATAAAAAACCGCCTACCGTACAAGAAAACACTCGCGGGCGGCCAACGTCCAAGGTCCAACAACAAAGAAAAGAACAACCTGCTGAAGATAGCTCAGTTGGGCCTTCCGAAAAACAAAGTAGGTGTGACCCTCCTCGACACAACTCTTATGTACCGTCGCAAGACTCCCTAATACCGTCTACGTCTGCAATGACTCTAAAGTCTCAAAAGTCGTTACTGCGACGCAGTCGTTCAATGGCTTCACAGAAAAAAGAGCCTTACGAGGACCATGGCTTTTCGTTAATCACTGATGATGGAAGGCTTGAATATGTGCACAGATTCAAAAATCAAATTCCAAAAGTGTTCCACCCGTACATTTCAAGAATAAAAGATGTCAAGCCGGATGGACATTGTGGGTTTCGGGTGGCGGCTGTGGGTTTAGGGTTAGAACAAGACTACTTTGGGTTTGTTCAGAGCCAACTAGTTGAAGAGCTAACGGGTGAGAACAGAGATATGTGGAAGTACATCTTAGAGAGTGATTTACAGGGGGACTACGACACGCAAGTAGAGAAAATAAATTTTACCGGGGTTGGAAGAGCACCCAGGGAGCATTGGATGGAGATGCCTCAAAAGAAAAAAAATTGCACATGCTATCATGTCAAAATGGCAACCAACTATGCCAAAGAGACACCTAAACAAATCAACTAACTAACCACTGACAGGTAGCTAGCCAGTAATAGACCTCAAACATTATGATTTTGCAATGTCCGTCTTCTTGTGCTTCATCCTACATCTTTAGCCACCTGTTCATCCAATGTATTCATGTGAACGTGTTCATCTATACATCCTCATGTATTCGAGATCCCGTTAGCCTCCTTCTCGTATTTGGTTCACTTGCTTAAATAAACATGCACATATATACACACACACATGTATTTAGTCTAAATATCAAGTTAAAACCCTTGTACATAATCCATTCGTACTTGATATTTATATTTATATTTATATTTTTATTTATATTTATATTTATATTTATATTTATATTTATATTTATATTTATATTTATATTTGGGAATGGATTTGTTATAACTGTTTTTTACATGTTATTATCTATCTCGCATTAAGGTGAAAAGAAGTTACTATTGCTAGTCAAATATTTGATATACAGAATATTCTTGTAATTGAAATAATAACAATATGAAATTAATAACCTCATAGGAATGGATCACGAATCCTATTTGCCATCGCCATTTTCCGCCGCCTTTCTTACTGCAGCAAGATCACATCAATCTCTGTTCCTAATTGAGGGATGAAAATGGTTAAATACTTGAATCATATCTTCCTATGAAAACAATTTATGTTCATATTAATACGTAAAAACAAATCAACGATACTTATGAAATCAAATTACCTTGTGCCTTAACCTTTTTCTTCTTCATGATGATCATCAAAGATATGCCAAACAGAATGACTAATCCCATACAAATAGGGATGAAAATGGCCAAAATATTCTTTGTGCTGCTTGGTGCCCTTTGATCTTTTGATGTGAATATTAGAAAATGCTACAGGTATAATTATCTTCCTAAAAAAATTACATCTTTAACTTACTTAAATGTCAATATCCTACGATAATTTAAATAATCATATAACTTAAATTAACCCAACTAACCCAATCAAGAAGATTGATGCGTCTGTAGTGTTATATATGTTTATTTATATTTTAAGCCCTTTTTAACACTTTAGTCAAGTTTTAAATTTATAAAACACGATATTCTACTAACACTAAACACACATATGGGCAAGTGCACCCATCGTGAGCGTAGTATAGCATTGGTAAGATACCGAGGTCGTCCAAGGACACAAAAGCTTTTAGTACCGGTTTATCCTCAACATATAATCAAATCAAAAGTTTTAGAAAAGGTTTTAAACATGAAAAATAAAAACTAAAAATGATGAAAATAAAAAAAAACTAAAAGCAGATAGACAAGATGAATCACTTGGATCTGACTCGCCTTTAATGTAACCTTTGATGATTTCCTCACTTTTGCACTTTTTAAGAGATTATCTTAGTAATAGTAGTAGACCCCTATTTTGAAGGTGACGTTACCCTCAACCCAGTAGTTTGAGTCAGCAATGATACAATCCTAAAGGGTTGGAATATTGAAAGATAATTAATTAAGTTATTAATGCGTAATGTGGTAGGCCCCTATTTTAAAGGTGACGTTACCCTCGGCTAAGTGGTTTGAGTCAGCATGGATACAATCCCAAGTAGCAGGGTTAATGTATTAATAGTAGTTTACATATGAGGGGATCAAGTCATTCGCACCCCCGCCATCCAATACCAATAGGTATTGAAGGAGGTCATAGTAAGCTTAACCCAGGTCCCTGCAGGATCTATACACTAAACAAGGCAAGAACCTTACCAAACCATTCCCTTAACCCCCCGACCAGGTAGCCAACATATCTCTATATAGACCGTAGAGATATGAATGGTGTAAATCTTTTATTTTATATAGATAGTAAAATAACGCCAAAACACCACGGGCAAATGATAAGGAAGTTTCACCTTCAACATAAGAAACTAGTTATTAAAGTCATTAATACAAAACCAAATAAAAAGTGCGAAAAGATTAAAAATCAAAAGTATTACATTAAATGCTTGTCTTCACCAAGTGATGTAAGAGACTTAGGCAAACATGGCCTTTGAGTGTTAAGAACTCTTACTATCAATCTTGGATCCAGAGACTACTACATACACTCTAAGGTGGATGATGGATG
>JARYGA010040119.1:0-43865 GCA_030545235.1 Helianthus tuberosus | reverse complement strand
GTGGTTTCGAGTTTAGTATGAACGAGTAAAATACCTTAGGAAGGCGTATATTTTAAATATTAAAACAAGTATAAGCACATAAAGCATTTCAAGATATTAACACATATAGATGTTTCATAAAAGTAGCATGTGAAGCAAGTATGGTCAAATTTGGTGCTTAACTATAGACTAGGTCAAAAGCATGTCAATTTTCCTAATTCCCTATAGTTATGGCCTTGATACCAATCAGTCACACCCCAACCGATGGCGGAAACATCGGAGTGAGACGAAAACTAGATTGCAAGAGACTTCATAACACTATTTTTGACAAGTATTTAAATAATAAATTTCCATTTCATTTCTAAGAGTCAATTACAAAGATTTGAAACAATTACAATATGAATGATGAAACACAATACATTAAGAATACACCTTTAAAGTGTGTATCTAAGCATCCTACTATGTTCCATGCATCATCAACATCATCTCAAAACCTGCAACATGTTTTAAAAGCGTAGTTCAATACAAAAAGTATTGGAGAGCATACAAGTTTGGTGCGTAGTATATAAGTATAGAAATAATAAGGAACAATCCACATGGCAAATCTAGTTATCAAGATTAACGTATAAACTGGCATGTGATTTACAAGTCAACCCTCTGTTTACGCAAGTATTAATGAATAAACCTAACATGACCTCTCGTTCACGGGCGGTGCATTTCTCCTATAGTGCTATACATGTTAAGTGGAGGCTTGTACGAAGCTAATGACAAGTTCATAACATAAGAATCACCCAGAAAACACGAATCAAGCATAACAAATAGTAAGCATGTATTGGATTGTTGTTTAAGTATTTGCATAAGAATATGTATGTTAAGTGTGTTTGTATATAAAAACATATTACACCCAAAAGTGTGAAAACGGTAAAATGGGTCAAGTATACTCACAAAATTGCTAAGTCTTCCGGTTATCCAAGTGTTGACGAGTGTATGAGAATGGGAGGACGAATGTATAAGGGTTAGAGTTCAAGGTAATTTTAGAGTCGAGATTCGGAATTTAAAAAGAATATGGAAAGTACATATGCAAAAGTAATCATCTTTAACACATAATGTTTTAGATGATGTAATCAAACACCTTGACAAATGAACACAAATTCGTGGTCAAAGGTTTGATTATTTGGAATATACATATAAGTAGTATGTAGTGTATATTATATCATATAAGTCAAGTTGGAGATAGGAGGATAAATCCACCATTTAGGAACCTCTTTGTATCATGGAAGTCATGTAGGAGGTAGGAAGAACAAGTCTTCCATTTAGGTACCTCTAGATGTTCACCACTACACTTGATGTTATAAACATTCAAGGAGGGTCATGAACTTATAAGTAATAATAGAATATGAACAACTAATATATGTGAAATCATCAAGCAATGTGTGAGTTTTCAAATAGGATAACCTAAGTTAATCCTAAATCACACAACCATCAAGCTTTGAGGTTGAACATCACTTGTGGGTTAAACCCTTGAACAAAACAGAAAGTTTGTGAGGTTTACACCTTTGATTTTACATGTCTCAACCTTTTTTTAAGCCTAACTAACTATAGATGTGGTTATAAGCATAAGGAGATAAGGTTAATCAAGTTTATCAATGTTTGAATCAAGAACAGAAAAATCAGTCAACTTTGGAGCCCTTTTGGTGTCGTTCCGGGCTCTGATTTGTTAGTGTAGTTTTGTGTCTGTAACTTGTCTTGTTTAGTTGTATGTTTAACAGTCTTTTGTTATCGAGTCTGTACGTTCCGTCGTGTCTACCTAGTCGGATATCCTCCTATCCTACTTGGTATGACGTATTGTCTTTGTATTTGTATTTTAACCTAATGCTAGTGTGCATTATGTTTAGAGGTTGTGTAATGATACTTAACTGTCCATCCATGCCTTAGTTATTTTGTCCTTATTGGGGTTTGATGAAAACACATGTGTTTTCATCAACAATCACATCCACGAAAACCCCTCCTGATTTCGTAAGACATGTGGGACGAAATCACTAGTGATTTCGTCCAAAGGGTTTTCGTACAAGGGACAGTATTAATACTTGGCATGTTTCACAGTTAGGTTTATGAGAGCATAGAGAGAAACTGAGAGTTTATCGTCAAGCATTGTGTGTATGTGTTTGCAGTTTGTTCTCATCCTGTTAATCTAAGTGAATCTTTGATTATCTGTTCGTGTTATACTCTTTACATTGTTTGCTTTGCACTGTTACGGGGATTCCGCACTCGTGATAGTGTTTGTGATAAACAAGGATTGGTTACGTATCCGATCCTCCGAGAAAAACGGACCTACAAGTGGTATCAGAGCATTGGCTCTTTTCCTTGTTTAAAACCAAACATTGTGTTGTTTGAAACAAGTGTGTTCTTGTTATTTTCAGATTGTTGTTCTTGAAAATATTATTTTTCTTTCTGGAAATATTGCTGAAAAATCTATGTTTACAAATGTTATTTTGCTATAGTTTTATTGAAAACCTTGTTACATTACATGTGTGCATGTTTATAGTTTGGTTTTTGTTGAAAGTATAAGCAAAATCGTTTTCCAGAAACTTCGTATCTTCAATGTGTTCTTGAATGTGTTCTTGAAATATTCAAACTGCTATTTGCATATTTATGTAATTGAGGTTTGATGATTCTAACTGATTGTGTTTATCAATATAATATTACAAGTGTATTTGAAAATTGTGTACTGTGATCATTAGTTGGTGAGAAAAAGAAGTATCGAAATCAGAGAAGCATGGTTTGTTGAATTTGTTGTCAACCTGTCAGAGGATAAGGTTTGAAAAATGTCTAATAGCTGGGAACCATAGTCAACGAAATCTTATCTAGAAGAAATCTGGACGAAATCACCCTCTTATGAAATCCCTGTTTTCGTTAGCATGTGCATTTTCAACGAAATCTAATTTCGTCAACATTACAGTCAACAAAATCCATTGATTTTGTCAAACATTACTCTCAACGAAATCCGATTTCGTCACTCATACTTGTCACCGAAATCACTCGATTTCGTCTAACATATTTGTTTTCGAAAACACCTTGATTTCATCATATATCTTTCAATGAAAACACTTTAATTTTGTCCCATTTCAGTCAACGAAAACACATTGATTTCGTCACTTATCAGTCAACGAAATAAACTGTTCCGTCACACATAACTTCGACGAAATCACCATTGGATTTCGTCAATCATTCCTATCTGTTGTGAATTTTAAACAGAGGACTTGCAAAAGTGTTCTAACTTTGTGTTTTCAAGTGTTTTATCAGGTGCAATTGTTCATATATCAAAGATGAGTTGTACGAATCCATGGGATTGGAGTACGGACCCACGACCTGCTCAAAAGCAGACTTCGATGGCCGAATATTTATCGAATTCCATACCTCAACAACAACAGTCAATAAGTGCAAGTGAATGGGCATTGGTGTCGAATCAAAATCAAAGCATTCAGAATCTTTTGCTTAGCGAGAGTGAAATGGGCAGCAACAATCGCCCACCAAAGTTGAATCACATGAATGACTTTCCAACATGGCAAGGTCATTTCCACACATACATTCAAGGGCAAAGCACCGAACTTTTGACGTGTTTCCTTACTGCATGCAATCCTGCCCTCGAAGTAGCAGCATCAACTTCAGCGGGTTTTACTAATATGCTTGAAGATGACAAGAAAGCCTATGACTTAGAGAAAAAGGCGTTTGCTATTCTTACACAAGCGCTTCACAAAGAAATCTATCATCAATTCGGCTATTGTAAGAACACGAAAAATGTGACAACTCGTATTTCAAACCTCTATTTGTACTTTGATGTAACGTATGTGGACCCTATGTGATTATATGAACTTTGACGATTAATTGAATGTTATGTTATGTGTTTATGTGTAACGAAGGTATGTATATTATCTGATAGCATTAAACGAGCCCAAACGCACAACACAACCCGATCGCACAAGCCCATTCGGGCTACACCATTTGAATCCGAAACCAATAGGCAGCCCATGATGGGTTCGGCCCACTTCTCTTATACGCATACATTGATCCTTTAGGGAGTTTTGTTTCTCATAACTTGCAAACACAAGGAAACACACAAAAACCTACTCGCTCTCTTTCCCTCTCTCGAAGCCGACGGCAACACATCCCTATCTCTCGAAGATTACTTGCTAGGATTGATTCTATTCTTCTCTTAATCGGTTAGTATTTATAATTATCGGTTTTATGTTTGATGGTGTTATGATCTAGGTGTATTAGTGATATCTTGTGATTGAACATGACATAAACTGTTAAATCTTAGTGCTCATGAAATCGGCTCACATATGGGTATTTGATAATGTTCATATTAATCAAATTTGCATATTATGGATCTAGAATCGAATGCTTGTTAATCGGCTGTATGTTCGAGTAATCGGACCCATTATATGATCAAACATGAGGTGTTGTATGATGAATTGAAACCGATGATATGATAAGTTATTGTTTATGCTTTGAATATGACTAGAGTTTATATGAATTAGATGATAAAACCCTTGTTTGATCGATGATTTTGAAGTGTTGATTGTGTTAATTGATTGTGTGTAAAGAAGGAAACTGTTGAATGATATATCTAAATAGCATAAGTTTCAGATATTAAAACGAATCGCACAAGCTTGTCGGTCGCACAAGATCAGATCATACAAGATCTGATCTGATCGCACAAGAGCTGATCGCACAAGAGCTGATCGCACAAGCTAGGTACAACAAAACAAGGCACACAGTACAACTAAGATATGCATGATCGCACAAGACTTGTGGAATGCACAAGATAGTGCCGATCGCACAAGGCTTGGGCCTCACACGAATTGTATTACTGTTGGGCCTCAAAGCCCAAATCCGAGTCGCACAAGATGTTTTGAATCGCACAAGTCGTCCGGATCGCACAAGACATCCAGACCGCACAAGATCAACACGTATTATTGTTTGGGCCGGGTTATTCTATTGGGCTTCATTTAGGGAATCGCACAAGACTAATGGGCTAATGAACTTGTGCGAGCCCAACCTTCTGAGTCGCACAAGTTGGGTATTATGTGGACTTGACCGTTTAAGTGATTTACGTGTTTGCCATGATCAATACGTGTTTGTAACCTGTTAGCTTATGTGTAAACATACGTGCACTTCTTGAACCTAGACCTGACTTGTATGGTAACCATGTTAGGACGTGGTTGACCTCTAGCAGCTCGATTGACCTTTCGTTTATCTGCCGAGCTAACCTAAGGGGAGTTCACACTTTCTACAAAGCATGGGATTCCCAGGGGTTGGGAATGGGTTCAGGAATATGGATTCCTCGTCCTTCATGGGTAGGACACTACGGGTTAAGGAGTACAATTCCTCGTCCTCTTGGACAGTTTAAACTTCACTAGACCAAAACTCTATCACGAAGTCCCTCCTTTTTATGTCGACTTAATCGCCGGGCCAATGGCGAGCGGGTCATTAGTTAGATAGTGCTATTTAGGTCTGACAAGCCTCACACCTTGCCGTAGAGTACGGGCGTGAACTAATGGATCTGGGCACGTCAATGATGATAGACATTGACGCTAAGGGCACATAAACATGACTAAAGTCAGTGGTCGATATGGTAACGAGTCTAGTAGTATAAACATGGGGTAGCCCCCACGGCTAGAGAGCCAGATAATTAAACATGGGGTAGCCCCCACGGCTGGATTGCCAGAGTAAGCGGGATTAAACAAAACACGTTTTCAACTATGGGGTAACCCCCCACGGCAGGGATGCCAGTTAAAGGAAACTGTTTTTGGAACAACCTAAAACAAACACCCAACTGTGAACTCGCTCAACTTTGTTCTTGACTCGTTACTACATGCTTTGCAGGTCAATAGGTTTAGCAGGAGCTTGCATGGGGAAGAGTCGTTGTGGAGCATGGACATTGAGTGTTCATGATGAACTTAAACATTATTTACTTATGCCTTGGTTTTAGACATTATGCTTCCGCTTACAACTTAAACTATGTTTTGTTTGGACACCAATTGTATTTTGTTGGATTTTATTATTACTTAGATGCTTGTTCAATGTGATTGGTGGTTTGATCCTGGTCAATCACGCCTCCAAGCGGTGATACTCCGCGTGTGGATTTTGGGGGTTTGACAGATTGGTCTCAGAGCCATTGGTTATAGTGAACTTGGTTTTAATAAGGGAAAAAGTTTTGTTAAAACTAGACTATAACCTGTACAGTGCTTAACAATCCACAACGACACTTCACTCCACGTGCAAGACTCGATATTCTAGGTGATATGGTTTATGTTTTATTGCCTACTTGCTAGATTACATAGAACTTTGCTTATGGTATGCTTAGATAAACGTAGCAACGATAGTTTGAAAACACATGTGTGCCTACTCTCTTCTGTCTTCGCACTTTCGTGAACCCCTCTCACTCATGTTTCCTTTGATATGAAGATCATGAGTGGACGCGTTAACATGACTCAAGCCCAGTTGACGGCTCTGATTAACCAACAAGTTGTTGCGGAACTTGCAACCGCACAAGCAGGAGGTATACCCTGTAGTCTAAACTCACTCTAGGATCTTTAGGTCCTACTCTCGTAAACCAACACTTGTGCTTAATCTTGTCCCTTCTTACACCCACGACAGGTCAACAAGCTCAGCCACCTGTGTGCACCTTCAAAACTTTTATGGACTGCCGACCTACTACTTTCAGCGGCACTGAAGGAGCCGTAGGCCTCCTCCACTGGTTCGAGAAACTTGAATCTATCTTTGAGTTGTGTGAATGTCCTGAGGCGCGAAAGGTGAAATATGCTACTGGTACCCTTGAGGGGATAGCGCTCACGTGGTGGAACGCTAAGGTCCAAATGCTGGGGTTTGTTGCTGCTAACGCCACCCCCTGGAACGATTTCAAGGAATTGATCAAAGAAGAATATTGTAGCCGTGATGACATTCATAAGCTGGAGGTAGAGTTCTTCAACTTAAGGATGACGGGGTCAGAAATCGAAGCATATACAAGAAGATCAAACGAGTTGGCTATTCTGTGTCCTACTATGGTAGACCCTCCCATCAAACCTATTGAACTGTACCTAAAGGGTTTAGTGCCAGAGATTCAAAGTCATCTGACCTCAGAAAATCTTGGCACCATTCAACAGATCATCAAGTTGGCTCATCGTCTCATGGATCAGGAGGTGGAGCAGAACAAGTTACCAAAGCGTATTGGTGCAACTACTAAAGATACTCCCAGCAGTAACAAACGTAAGTGGGATGGAACTTCTAGAAAAGGTTCAACTTCTGTTCAGTCTCAGTCACAACAGAGGAGGACTGACGACTACAGGAGCCCTAGTCAGCAATCATCTGGTAGTCAAAGTCAAGGTGGGTACAGGGGAAATCACCCCAAATGCAATTGCTGTAACCTACACCACAGCGGGCCATGCACCAGGAATAACTGTCATCGGTGCAATAAGCCAGGCCACGCCGCAAAGGATTGCAGAAGTTTACGCCCCGCGAATCAGAATCGTCAACAACAAGCCCCACAGAATCAACGCCAGCAGTAGCAGCAGCAAGGTATCAACAAAGGGTGCTTTTAGTGTGGAGCTGAAGGCCACTTCAAGAGAGACTGTCCCCAACTGAACCAGAATCAAAACAACAACAATAATAACAACCATAGGAATGGGAACAACGAGGGTAACAACGGCAATGGTGCAAGGGGTCGTGTGTTCGTTATTGGCCAAGGTGATGCAAGGAACGATCCCAACGTCGTGACGGGTAAGTTCCTACTGGACGACTTTTATGTTACTGTTTTATTTGATTCGGGTGTTGATAGTAGCTACGTGTCCTTAAAAGTTAGACAAATGCTTAAACGTACCCCAACACTTTTGAACACCAAGCACACTGTAGAGCTAGCTAATGGTAAGAGTTTAGAGGCCACACATGTAGTTAAGGGTTGTAATCTTGTTCTTGCTAATCAGACCTTCTCTATCGACCTCTTTCCTATCGTTCTGGGTAGTTTCGACGTTGTCATTGGGATGGATTGGTTATCCCAACACCAAGCATAGATTCTTTGCAATGAGAAGATTGTCCGTATTCCTAGTTCAGGTGATGAACCTCTCATGATTCGTGGCGACAAGAGTGGTGCTGTTGTGAGCATCATCTCTTTCCTTAAGGCCCAGAAGTGTTTGCGAAAGGGTCACACTGCTATTTTGGCTCTCGTTACTAACACCTCGAAGAAAGAGAAGCAGATAGAAGATTTTCCCATCGTACGTGACTTTCCTGAGGTATTCCCTGAGGAATTACCTGGTCTTCCGCCTCATCGCCAGGTCGAGTTTCAAATTGAGCTAGCTCCTGGAGCAGCGCCCATAGCTCGAGCACCCTATCGTCTAGCTCCATCAGAATTGGAAGAACTGTCCACACAGCTACAAGAGCTTTTGAATAAGGGTTTTACTCATCCTAGCTCTTCGCCATGGGGAGCTCTAGTGCTATTTGTGAAGAAGAAAGACGGTACCTTCAGAATGTGCATCGACTACCGTGAACTCAACAAGGTAACCGTGAAGAATCGCTATCCTCTTCCACGTATTGATGACTTGTTCGACCAGTTGCAAGGGTCGAGCTTTTTCTCGAAAATTGATTTGAGATCGGGATATGACCAGCTGAGAGTCCGAGAAGAGGACGTCTCCAAAACAGCCTTTAGAACTCGTTATGGACACTATGAGTTTTTGGTCATGCCTTTTGGGCTGACAAACGCACCTGCGGTTTTCATGGACCTTATGAATCGAGTATGCAAACCTTACCTAGATAAGTTCGTTATAGTTTTCATTGACGACATCCTGATCTATTCTAAGAGTCAAGAGGAACACGAGCAGCATCTACGACTTATTTTAGAACTTTTTCAAACAGAACAGCTTTATGCAAAGTTCTCGAAATGCGACTTCTGGCTTCGTGAAGTCCATTTCCTAGGCCACGTGGTAAAAAAGGATGGGATTCATGTTGATCCATCCAAGGTAGACTCGATCAAGAACTGGCCTGCACCTAGAACACCAATGGAAATTCGCCAATTTTTGGGTTTGGCGGGCTATTACAGAAGGTTTATCAAGGATTTCTCCAAGATTGCGCAACCTCTCACCTCACTAACTCAGAAAGGTGTTGTTGGGGTGATGCACAAGTAACTGCATTTCAACACTTAAAGGATAGACTTTGTAGCACCCCTATCCTCTCATTGCCTGAAGGCACAGACGATTTTGTGGTTTATTGTGACGCATCCATTCAGGGACTTGGATGTGTGCTGATGCAACGTGACAAGGTTATTGCTTATGCGTCACGTCAACAAGATTGTCGGTCGCACAAGATCAGATCATACAAGATCTGAACTGATCGCACAAGAGCTGATCGCACAAGCTAGGTACAACAAAACAAGGCACACAGTACAACTAAGATATGCATGATCGCACAAGACTTGTGGATCGCACAAGATAGTGCCAATCGCACAAGGCTTGGGCCTCACACGAATTGTATTACTGTTGGGCCTCAAAGCCCAAATCCGAGTCGCACAAGATGTTTTGAATCGCACAAGTCGTCCGGATCGCACAAGACATCCGGACCGCACAAGATTAACACGTATTATTGTTTGGGCCGGGTTATTCTATTGGGCTTCATTTAGGGAATCGCACAAGACTAATGGGATAATGAACTTGTGCGAGCCCAACCTTCTGAGTCGCACAAGTTGGGTATTATGTGGACTTGACTGTTTAAGTGATTTACGTGTTTGCCATGATCAATACGTCTTCGTAACCTGTTAGCTTATGTGTAAACATACGTGCACTTCTTGAACCTAGACCTGACTTGTATGGTAACCATGTTAGGACGTGGTTGACCTCTAGCAGCTCGATTGACCTTTCGTTTATCTGCCGAGCTAACCTAAGGTGAGTTCACACTTTCTACAAAGCATGGGATTCCCAGGGGTTGGGAATGGGTTTAGGAATATGTATTCCTCTTCCTTCATGGGTAGGACAGTACGGGTTAAGGAATACAATTCCTCGTCCTCTAGGACAGTTTAAACTTCACTAGACCAAAACTCTATCACGAAGTCCCCCCTTTTTATATCGACTTAATCGCCGGGCCAATGGCGAGTGGGTCATTAGTTAGATAGCGCTATTTAGGTCTGACAAGCCTCATGTGACAACTCGAAATTTAGAACCTTTCATTGTATCTCGATGTAACATGCTTGAACATTATGTGACTAGTTAACTTGTCGGTTTAATGAATGATATAAGTAAATTTATGTGATTATGTGTTGTGCTTGTATGTATATATGTATAAGTGAGCCGAGAACCATGATCCTGACTCGAGACCACTCGGTCTCGAGTGAACAGTTAACAGCGGGCCGGTTGGGCCGCACCTCCTTAGTCCACCCGAAAGCCCATTAGGGTGCACCACCTTAGAACTAGTATATAACCCTTGTTGTTAGCCAAACTTGCCATTTTTGGGCAACCCACACACACTCTCCCTTCCTCTCACTAAAACCCTAAGTCTCAACATCCTTCTTCTCTCATTCTCTCGGATTCAAACCGGCAACACTAGGACCTTCGGTTCAAGCTTGGAATCGGCATTCGGAAATTCACCCTTCATACCCTCTAGCCGGTTAGTGTCTCATCTAATTATTTAATGACAAATACATGAGAAATTGTTGTTTACCTATGATAAAGATGTTTGCTTGATAGGAGATAGTTATTTGTTATCAAATGATCTTTATTTATCAAAGGGTGTGCATGTTTTTGACAATTAAGTTGTGTAGAAATGAATGAGTGTATGCAAACATGTTCTTGAATAATCGGTTGATGATGCATGATGATGTTATGTGATAATTGGCTCTATGGGTTTGAATCCGAATGGTTTGGTTATGTTTAGGTATGAATGAGGAGGTTTGTGTTCATGAAATCGGATTAGCATATGTTGATGATAAATCTTATTTAAGTATGTTATTGCATTGATTGAATGTGCTAGATGTAGGAACCGATGATGTTATTAACTTGAGTTCATGCTAGGATAGATTTTATTGATGAAGCATGTTGTTAAAATGAAAACCCTAAAATAATGAGCTATTTGAATGTATGATGAACAACATGAATAGGATATGAACATGTTATGAATATTTGAAATCTGATTGTTTGATCTATTTTGATTAGTAATTAGACAAGAAAACATGTTTGAGTATTGTGGTTGGATAGTACATCATATCATGAAATCGAAATTCTATTGGTTAGTACACTATGCAGAATCAGCAGGTGCTGGGAGTCGAGACCCCTGGTTTCGACTCGAGACCATCTAGAAGCCAGCTCGAGATCAGCTGTTGCGAGTCGAGAACCCCTAGTCTCGACTCGAGACCACAGCTCCCTCACACAAGCAGCCTAACTCGAGACCATGGTTGCGAGTCCGATTGCGACTCGAGACCGTCTGGTCTCGACTAGTACATGCATGGCTCGAGACCTCCACGGTTGCAACTCGGGAACTCAAAGGCTGTAACTCGAGATCCCTAGTCTCGACCGAGACCATAACACCCGTACATAATGTTTGGACTTGCACACTGCTATGGGCCTAAGTAGTTGGGCCGCACACTTAGACTTTGGTTGTTACGTGAATGTTACTGTGGAACTTGTTACGAACTGTTGTTGAACTGCCATGCTAGACATATATGCCATGATCATTACTTGTGTATAATACGTGTAGAACATACGTGCACTACTTGGATATGAACCTGACTTGAATGGTATCTATGTTAGGACGTAGTTGACCACTTACAACTTGATTGACCTTTCTGTGTATCTGCCGAGCAAACCAAGGTGAGTTCACACCCTCTACAAAGCATGGGATTCCCAGGGGTTGGGAATGGCATTAAGGAACATGGATTCCTCGTCCTTTCTTGGGTAGGACATCATTGGTTCAGGAATGTAATTCCTCGTCCTCATGGACAGATAACTCGTACTAGACCAAAACTCTATCACGAAGTCCCTCCTTTTTATATCGACATAATCGCCGGGCCAATGGCGAACGGGTCATTAGTTAGATAGCGCTATTTAGGTCTGACAAGCCTCACACCGTGCCGCAGAGGACGGGCGTGAACTAATGGATCTGGGCACGTCAATGATGATAGACATTGACAGTTCAGGGCACATAAACATGACTACAGTCAGCAGTCGATATGGTAACGAGTCTAGTGTATACATGGGGTAGCCCCCACGGCCGAAATGCCAGATAACTAACATGGGGTAGCCCCCACGGCCGAAATGCCAGATAACTAACATGGGGTAGCCCCCACGGCTGTATTGCCAGAGTAAATGGGTAAACAAATCACGTTTTCAACTATGTGGTAACCCCCACGGCAGGATGCCAGTTAAAGGAAACTGTTTTGGAACAACTTAAAAATGAACACCCAACCGTGAACTCACTCAACTTGTTGTTGACTCGTTACTACATGCTTTGCAGGTCAATAGGTACTTAGCTGGAGCTTGCATGGAAGAGGGTCGTTGTGGGACATGGACAGCTGTGTGCCATGTTAAACTTTGAAACAATTAAACTTATGTTTTGGTTTTAAACGTTATGCTTCCGCTTGCAACTTAAACTATGTTTTGTTTGGACACCAATTGTATTGGTTGGACTTTTATAATCACTTACATTCTTGTTCAATATGATTGGTGGCTGGATCCTGGTCAGTCACGCCTCCAAGCGGTGGTATTCCGCAGGTGGATTTTGGGGGTGTGACAGATTGGTATCAGAGCCATTGGTTATAGTGAACTTGGTTTTAATAAGGGGAAAGTTTTATTAAAATCAGACTATAACCTGTACAGTGCTCTACGATCCACAACGACGCTTCACTCCACATGCAAGGCTCGACATTCTAGGTGATATGATCTATGTATATATTGCCTACTTGTTAGTTACATAGTACATTGCTCATGGTATGCTTGGTTAGTATAACTACTGTTGCTTGAACACGTGCGTGCTTACTCTCTACTGTCAATGTATTTTCGCGAACCCCTCTCACTCATGTTCCTCTTGATATGAAGATCATGTCTGGACGCGTTAACATGACTCAAGCCCAGTTGACGGCTCTGATTAACGAACGAGTTGCTGCGGCACTTGCAGCTGCACACGCAGGAGGTATATCCTGCAGTCCAAACTCATTCTAGGATCCTTAGATCCTACCCTCGTGAACCAACCTTTGTGTTAAACTCTGTCCTTTCTTACACCCACGACAGGTCAACATTCTCAGCCACCTGTGTGCACCTTTAAAACTTTCATGGACTGCCGACCAACTACTTTTAGCGGCACTGAAGGAGCCGTAGGTCTCCTCCACTGGTTTGAGAAACTAGAATGTGTGTTCGAAATGTGTGAATGCCCTGAGACACGCAGGGTGAAGTATGCTACCGGTACTCTCGAGGGTTTAGCGCTCACGTGGTGGAACACTCAGGTTCAAATGCTAGGGTTGGTTGCTGCTAACGCCACCCCATGGAACAACTTTAAGGAAATGATCAAGGAGGAATATTGCAATCGTGATGAGATTCACAAACTGGAAGTAGAGTTTTTCAACCTCAACATGACGGGGTCAGAGATTGAAGCTTATGTGAAGAGATCGAATGAACTGGCAATTCTGTGCCCTACCATGGTGGATCCTCCCATCAAACGCATCGAACTATTTCTCAAGGGCTTAGTGCCCGAAATCCAAAGTCATGTGACTTCAGCAAACCTCGCCACCATCTAGCAAGTTGTACAATTGGCTCACCGTCTCACGGATCAGGCGGTGGAGCAGAACAGGTTACCAAATCGCATAGGCGCTGCAACTACTTCAGGTGTTCCTAGTGACAACAAGCGGAAATGGGATGGAGCTTCAAGCAAAGGTTCGACTTCTGTGCAATCTCAGTCTCAGCAGAGAAAGACTGATGACTACAAGAGCCCCAGTCAGCAGTCATCTGGTGGTCAAGGTCATGGTGGGTACAAGGGGAATCACCCCAAATGCAATCGCTGCAGCCTGCACCACAGCGGGCCATGCACCAGGGGTAACTGTCATCGGTGCAACAAGCCAGGTAACGCTGCAAAGGATTGCAGGAGCTTGTATCCCGCCAATCAGAATCGTCAGCAAGCTCAACAGAACCAATGCCAGCAGCAGCAGCAAGGTGATAACAAAGGGTGCTTTCAGTGTGGAGCTGAAGGCCATTTTAAGAGGGATTGCCCCCAACTGAACAGGAACCAGAACAACAACAACAACAATAACAACAATCAGGGGAATGGTAACAACGGGAACAACAACAACAATGGTGCCAGGGGGCGGGCGTTCGTGATTGGCTAAGGTGAAGCAAGGAATGACCCCAATGTTGTGGTGGGTAAGTTCCTTCTCGACGACTTTTATGTTACAGTTTTATTTGATTCGGGTGCCGATACTAGCTACATGTCACTAGAAGTTAGTCGAATGCTTAAGCGTATTCCAACACCTTTGAACAACAAGCACACTGTAGAGCTAGCAAATGGTAAGAGTTTAGAGGCCGCACACGTAGTCAAGAGTTGTAAACTTGTTCTTGCTAACCAGACCTTCTCTATCGACCTCATTCCTATCGTCTTGGGTAGCTTCGACGTTGTCATTGGGATGGATTGGTTATCCCAACACCGAGCAGAAATTCTTTGCAACGAGAAGATTGTTCGTATTCCTGGTTCCGGTGGTGAACCTCTCATGATTCGTGGCGACAAGAGGAGTGCTGTTGAGAATGTCATCTCTTTCCTCAAGGCCCAGAAGTGCTTGCGAAAGGGCCACACTGCTATTTTGGCTCTCGTTACAGACACCTCAGAGAAAGAGAAGAAGATAGAAGATTTTCCAGTTGTACGCGACTATCCTGAGGTATTTCCTGAGGAATTACCTGGCCTTCCGCCTCATTTCCAGGTCGAGTTTCAGATTGAACTAGCTCCTGGAGCTGCGCCTATAGCTCGTGCACCTTATCGATTAGCTCCATCAGAGTTGGAAGAACTCTCTACGCAACTACAAGAACTCTTAGATAAGGGTTTTATTCGTCCTAGCTCATCGCCTTGGGGAGCTCCAGTGCTATTCGTGAAAAAGAAAGACGGTACCTTCAGAATGTGCATCGACTACTGGGAACTCAACAACGTGACGGTGAAGAATCGTTACCCCCTACCACATATTGACGACTTGTTCGACCAGCTGCAAGGGTCGAGCTACTATTCAAAGATCGATTTGAGGTCGGGATATCATCAGCTAAGGGTCCGAGAAGAGGACGTCTCCAAAACAGCTTTTAGAACTTGTTACGGACACTATGAGTTTTTGGTCATGCCTTTTGGGCTGACAAACGCACCTGCGATTTTCATGGATTTGATGAATAGAGTGTGCAAGCCTTACCTGGACAAGTTCGTCATAGTTTTCATCGACGACATCCTGATCTATTCTAAGAGTCAGGAGGAACATGAGTAGCATCTACGACTTATTTTGGAACTTCTTCAAGCTAAACAGCTATACGCCAAGTTTTCAAAATGCGACTTCTGGCTTCGTGAAGTCCATTTCTTAGGCCATGTGGTGAACAAGGATGGGATTCACGTTGATCCATCCAAGGTAGACTCAATCAAGAACTGGCCTGTACCTCGTACACCAACGGAAATTCGCCAATTCTTGGGTTTGGCAGGATACTACAGGAGGTTCATTAAGGATTTTTCCAAGATTTCACAGCCTCTCACCTCCTTAACGCAGAAGGGCGTTGTTTATCGATGGGGGAATGCACAGGATCTAGCGTTTCAGCATTTAAAGGATAGACTTTGCAGTGCACCTATCCTTTCATTACCAGAGGGCACAGATGATTTTGTGGTTTACTGCGACGCATCGATTCAGGGTCTTGGTTGTGTACTGATGCAATGGGATAAGGTTATAGCCTACGCCTCACGCCAACTTAAAGTTCATGAAAAGAACTACACCACACATGATTTAGAGCTGGGAGCTGTTGTCTTTGCACTTAAGATATGGAGACATTACCTATACGGTACCAAGTACACCATCTACACCGATCACAGGAGTCTCGAACATATCTTCAAACAGAAGGAACTAAACATGCGCCAACGACGATGGGTCGAGTTATTAAACGATTACGAATGTGCAATCAAGTACCATTCTGGCAAAGCCAATGTTGTGGCTGATGCCCTTAGTCGAAAGGACACTACGCCTAGGCGCGTGCGAGCATTGCAGCTCACTATACATTCTAGCCTTCCTTCCCAAATACGAGACGCTCAAGTAGAGGCATTGAAACCAGAAAACGTCAGGGCTGAAGCCCTACGCGGCTCAAGGCAACGCTTAGAACAGAAGGAAGACGGTGCATACTACGTAACGGGACGCATTTGGGTCCCACTCTACGGCAACTTACGAGAGCTTGTGATGGATGAAGCGCACAAGTCTCGCTACTCGGTACATCCTGGTTCGGATAAGATGTACCACGATATCAAAACTACGTATTGGTGGCCTAGCATGAAGGCCCACATAGCAACCTACGTCAGCAAGTGTTTGACTTGTGCCAGAGTCAAGACGGAATACCAGAAACCCTCAGGCCTACTCCAACAACCAGAGATACCACAATGGAAATGGGAACAAATTTCCATGGATTTCGTTACCGGCCTGCCTAGATCTCAGCGCGAAAACGATACTATTTGGGTGATCGTGGATCGACTCACAAAGTCTACACACTTCTTGGCTATCAAAGAAACGGATAAATTCTCCACTCTAGCAGAAGTATATCTCAAGGAGGTTGTCTCGAGGCACGGGGTGCCCACCTCTATTATCTCAGATCGAGATGCACGTTTTACTTCAGAACTGTGGTAGGCAATGCACAAATCCTTTGGCTCACGATTAGACATGAGCACGGCGTATCACCCTCAGACGGACGGGCAGTCCGAGCGCACTATTCAAACCTTTGAAGACATGCTTCACGCATGTGTAATCGACTTTGGCAACAGCTGGGAAAAGCATCTGCCACTTGTGGAATTCTCGTACAATAACAGCTACCACACCAGCATTAAAGCTGCTCCGTTTGAGGCATTGTACGGGCGTAAATGCCTGTCACCTCTTTGCTGGGCAGAGGTGGGGGATAGTCAGATCACTGGTCCAGAACATGTGGTAGACACAACCGAACGAATTGCTCAAATACGACAACGCATGGCAGCAGCTCATGACCGTCAGAAAGTCTACGCCGATAAGGGCAGGAAACCACTTGAGCTCCAGGTTGGGGAGCGGGTACTACTCAAAGTTTCACCCTGGAAGGGTGTGGTTCATTTTGTTAAACGAGGCAAACTTAACCCACGATACGTCGGAACTTTTGAAATCATCGAGAAGATAGGCAAGGTGGCCTACAAACTGAACTTACCAGCGGAACTCAGTGCAGTTCACAACGTTTTCCACGTGTCGAATCTGAAGAAGTGTCTGTCAGATGAGACCCACATAGTTCCTCTGGAGGAACTCACTATCGACGAGCAGTTACGATTCGTGGAGGAACCAGTTGAAATCACGAACCGGGATGTTAAGGTCCTCAAGAACACTAGAATACCTCTCGTTCGAGTTCGTTGGAACTCACGTCGCGGCCCAGAGTTCACCTGGGAACGCGAAGATCAGATGAAACAAAAGTATCCCCAACTATTCGCAAACGGTACAACCACTACTGAGGCTGAAGCTACGGAATTTCGGGACGAAATTCCAGATCAACGGGGGGAGGATGCGACACCCCAGGAAAACCAGGAAAACCATACAACTTAACTAGCTTCCTCAGTGAGTGCTTACCAAATTTCGGGACGAAATTTCTTTCAACTTGGGGATGATGTGACAACTCGAAATTTAGAACCTTTCATTGTATCTGGATGTAACATGCTTGAACATTATGTGACTAGTTAACTTGTCGGTTTAATGAATGATATAAGTAAATTTATGTGATTATGTGTTGTGCTTGTATGTATAGTATGTATATATGTATAAGTGAGCCGAGAACCATGAACCCGACTCGAGACCACTCGGTCTCGAGTGAACAGTTAACAGCGGGCCGGTTGGGCCGCACCTCCTTAGTCCACCCAAAAGCCCATTAGGGTGCACCACCTTAGAACTAGTATATAACCCTTGTTGTTAGCCAAACTTGCCATTTTTGGGCAACCCACACACACTCTCCCTTCCTCTCACTAAAACCCTAAGTCTCAACATCCTTCTTCTCTCATTCTCTCGGATTCAAACCGGCAACACTAGGACCTTCGGTTCAAGCTTGGAATCGGCATTCGGAAATTCACCCTTCATACCCTCTAGCCGGTTAGTGTCTCATCTAATTGTTTAATGACAAATACATGAGAAATTGTTGTTTACCTATGATAAAGATGTTTGCTTGATAGGAGATAGTTATTTGTTATCAAATGATGTTTATTTATC
This sequence comes from Helianthus tuberosus, assembly GCA_030545235.1. NCBI lineage: Eukaryota > Viridiplantae > Streptophyta > Magnoliopsida > Asterales > Asteraceae > Helianthus > Helianthus tuberosus. The sequence continues at coordinate 25,435 of JARYGA010040119.1, read as the reverse complement.
AAAGGGTGTGCATGTTTTTGACAATTAAGTTGTGTAGAAATGAATGAGTGTATGCAAACATGTTCTTGAATAATCGGTTGATGATGCATGATGATGTTATGTGATAATCGGCTCTATGGGTTTGAATCCGAATGGTTTGGTTATGTTTAGGTATGAATGAGGAGGTTTGTGTTCATGAAATCGGATTAGCATATGTTGATGATAAATCTTATTTAAGTATGTTATTGCATTGATTGAATGTGCTAGATGTAGGAACCGATGATGTTATTAACTTGAGTTCATGCTAGGATAGATTTTATTGATGAAGCATGTTGTTAAAATGAAAACCCTAAAATAATGAGCTATTTGAATGTATGATGAACAACATGAATAGGATATGAACATGTTATGAATATTTGAAATCTGATTGTTTGATCTATTTTGATTAGTAATTAGACAAGAAAACATGTTTGAGTATTGTGGTCGGATATTACATCATATCATGAAATCGAAATTCTATTGGTTAGTACACTATGCAGAATCAGCAGGTGCTGGGAGTCGAGACCCCTGTTTTCGACTCGAGACCATCTTGAAGCCAGCTCGAGATCCGGGATTGCGAGTCGAGAACCCCTAGTCTCGACTCGAGACCACAGCTCCCTCACACAAGCAGCCTAACTCGAGACCATGGTTGCGAGTCCGGTTGCGACTCGAGACCGTCTGGTCTCGACTAGTACATGCATGGCTCGAGACCTCCACGGTTGCAACTCGGGAACTCAAAGGCTGTAACTCGAGATCCCTAGTCTCGACCGAGACCATAACACCCGTACATAATGTTTGGACTTGCACACTGCAATTGTCACACCCCCAAAATCCACACGCGGGGTATCACCGCTTGGAGGCGTGACTGACCAGGATCAAGCCACCAATCATATTGAACAACGTAAATAGTAAGTGTAAATCAACCAAACAATATGAAAGGTGTTCCAAAAACCGAAGTATAGTATCAATGTTTAGCGGAAGCATAAAAGTAAACCCAATCATAAGTATAAGTACGAAATGTCATAATGTTTAACAAACATTCACGATCCATGTCCACAACGACCGCGCCTCCCGTGCAAGCTCCATAAGTACCTAAGGTCCTGCAAGGCATGCAGCAGAGAGTCAACAACTAGTTGAGCGAGTTCACAGTAAGTAAGTTCGTAGTAGTAAGTTTGCTTCGTAACATGTGGCGCTACTAGGCCGATAGTATGTTCTATTAGTGGGGGCTTCCCATGTTTGCATATACACTAGACTATTTGTAACCATAAGTGTTCTTCTTACCGAGAACAGTAGTACGTACAAAGTTTACGTAGGTTTTACGTAAGTGTCCTTCATAACCGAGGACAGGGGTACGCGGGGGTTTACGTAGGTTTTACGTAAGTGTCCTTCCTGACTCCGGAAGACAGTAGCATGCTCTTGTTTACGTAGGTTTTACGTAAGTGCCTGACACAACCGAGGCAGTAGTGAGTATAAGTTCACGTAGGTTTTACGTGAGTGTCCTTCGCAACCTGAGGACAGTGATGAGTACAAGTATACGTAGGTTTTACGTATGTATCCTGCGCATCCGAGGACGATGGTAGATAGTCTAGTAACAATGTAAGTACGAGTATCTACTCAAATCTCATTCCTTCAATCCCCATTCCCATACCCTGGGAATCCCATGCCTTAGTAAAAGTGTGAACTCACCTTGGTTTGCTCGGTATGCTAAAGTATGCGCTCACAGTAATTCAATCACATCCTAAAGTACGCACGTATACATAATCAGTTTGTATCCACGAAGTTCACGTATAAGTACAATCACAGTGGACAATGCATTTATATTCACCGAGTAACACATTGCACGTATTTAACAATCATTCAAGTCATGCACAACATTTAACGGCAGTCAACTAACTCAGTTAACTTTAACAGAATTAGAGTAAGTTACTGTGCAAATTTTCCCATTCGACGAAACACCCCTGTTTCGTCGGTAAATCCCTTCGACGAAACACATACTGTTTCGTCATGATCCCTTCGGCGAAACACATTCTCCTGTTTCGCCGTGAATTCCGTTTCGTCATTAAGTCAGTTACGTCATAGATTCTAGCAGTTACAAACTTAACAGAGAAAACCCTAATCGCCGACTAGCATACAGAAGATCATTCGATCATGCCGTAATCATTACACACAAATCATGCGATCATCATTTAATCGAGAGCACTACTGATTGTATTAATTCTAGTTATACCTGTATGACTTAGTAATTTACATATTCATATGAACATCACATGGCCACTGACAAGATCACATGCATTATCAAATGTAGTGGGTGGCAATTATAAATGATGAGCTGACACTATGAAGTTCACAATCACATGCACAAGAAATAGGTAACCGACAACCAAACTCCTAGTTCTAAAACAATTGGACCAAAATCTTCATAATCATCACTCATGCATAAATACTCCCACTGACAATCATCATTACACATGCACATGGTTTGACTATCTCACAAATACATACACCTACATGGCCGCCAATTTCTATCTAGGCCACTGTTACATCCAGTTTAACTATGTATCACATATCACACAATTGCACATGATCACATATGATTGCATCGATCATGATATCACCACTAAACATCATCATACAAAACAACCTATATTCACAACTCTTTCATCAATCAAGCACATACAGATACATGTATCAAGCAATCGGAGAATCATGAACAGATTTAGCAAACGTGTAACTAACCGAGATAGCGGTGATGATGTTTCGATCGCTAGAAAAAGCCTCGAGAATTCCAAACTGCCGTTACACAGGGGAGAGAGTTCTAGGGTTTCTTATTTTTCTAGGGTGTCGAATGAAGCAGTATCACTTAATAATTATACGCGTAACGTACTGGGCCCTTAATGGGCTTGGCGAAACAGTGTTATGGCGAAACACACTTGTGTTTCGTCGGGTTGTTCAAGGTTTAATAGTTTAAGTTTTGCAAACAGTATACATGATAAACACTTTGATCACATTGCATGGATAACACATCAAATCAACATCTCAGCATATAGTTCCTATAATCCAACGTATAATTACAAATTAAGCAAATCAAACAACTAAACAGTCAAAGTCAACGTGCATTAAATGCGAAAGTGAAAGTCGGAAACTCGAGTTGTCACATTATCCCCAACTTGAAAGAAATTTCGTCCCGAAATTTAGCATGCGGTTACTGAGGAAGCTAGGTAAGTTGTATCGTTCACTGATTTTCCTGGGGTGTCACATCATCCCCCCGTTGAGTTGGAATTTTGTCCCGAAATTCTGTAGTAGCTTCAGCCTCAGTAGTGGTTGCATTGTTTCCGAATAACTGGGGATACTTGAGTTCCATTTGGTCTTCACGCTCCCAGGTGAACTCTGGGCCGCGACGGGAGTTCCAACGAACTCGTACAAGAGGGATTCTCGTGTTCTTGAGGACCTTAACATCCCGGTCCGTGATTTCAACTGGTTCCTCGACGAACTGCAACCGCTCATCGATAGTGAGTTCCTTCAAAGGAACTATAAGGGCTCATCTGACAGACACTTCTTCAGATTCGACACGTGAAAGACGTTGTGAACTGCACTGAGTTCAGCTGGTAAGTTCAGTCTGTAGGCCACTTTGCCTATTTTCTCTATGACTTCGAAAGGTCCGACGTATCGTGGATTGAGCTTGCCTCGTTTGCCAAAACGAACAACAGCCTTCCAGGGTGAAACTTTGAGTAGCACTCGGTCCCCAACCTGGAACTCGAGTAGTTTTCTGTCTTTATCAGCGTATGCTTTCTGACGGTCACGAGCTGCCGCCATGCGTTGTCGTATTTGAGCAATCTTTTCAGTAGTATCAACTACCATTTCTGGACCTGTGATCTGACTATCACCCACCTCTGCCCAACAAAGAGGTGACCGGCATTTACGCCCGTACAATGCCTCGAATGGAGTAGCTTTAATGCTGGTGTGGTAGCTGTTGTTGTACAAGAACTCCACTAACGGAAGATGTTTTTCCCAGCCGTTGCCGAAATCGATTACACATGCACGAAGCATGTCTTCTAAGGTTTGAATAGTGCGCTCAGACTGCCCATCCGTCTGAGGGTGATAAGCTGTGTTCATGTCTAAACGAGAACCAAAAGATTTGTGCATTGCTTGCCACAGTTCCGAAGTAAAACGTGCGTCACGATCAGAGATAATAGAGGTTGGCACCCCGTGCCTTGAAACCACTTCTTTTAAATAGATGTCTGCTAAGGTAGAGAACTTGTCTGTTTCTTTGATAGCCAGGAAGTGTGTAGACTTTGTGAGTCGATCCACGATCACCCAAATAGTATCATTCCCACGCTGAGATCTAGGTAGGCCAGTAACAAAATCCATGGAAATTTGTTCCCATTTCCATTGTGGTATCTCAGGTTGTTGGAGTGGGCCTGAAGGTTTCTGATATTCCGCCTTGACTCTCGCACAAGTCAAGCATTTGCTAACGTATGTTGCTATGTGGGCTTTCATGCTAGGCCACCAATATGTAGTTTTGATATCGTGGTACATTTTATCCGAACCAGGATGTACTGAGTAGCGAGACTTATGAGCTTCATACATTACAAGCTCGCGTAAGTTGTCATAGAGTGGGACCCAAATGCGTCCTGTTACATAGTAGGCGCCGTCTGCCTTTTGTTCTAACCGTTGCCTTGAGCCGTGTAGGGCTTCAGCCCTGACGTTTTCTGGTTTCAATGCTTCTATTTGAGCATCTCGTATCTATGAAGGAAGACTAGACTGAATAGTGAGTTGTAGTGCTCGCACACGCCTAGGTGTAGTAACCTTTTGACTGAGGGCGTCGGCCACTACATTAGCTTTGCCCGGATGGTACTTTATAGCACATTCGTAATCGTTCAACAGTTCGACCCATCTACGTTGTCGCATGTTCAACTCTTTCTGCTTAAATATATGCTTGAGACTCCTGTGATCGGTGTAGATGGTGCACTTAGTGCCATATAGGTAGTGTCGCAATATCTTGAGCGCAAAGACAACAGCTCCCAGCTCTAAATCATGTGTAGTGTAATTCCGTTCGTGAATCTTAAGTTGGCGCGAAGCATAAGCAATGACTTTATCCCGCTGCATCAACACACATCCAAGACCCTGGATAGATGCGTCGCAGTAGACTACAAAATCGTCCGTGCCTTCAGGCAATGAGAGGATAGGTGCGCTACAAAGTCTATCCTTTAAGTGCTGAAATGCTGTTTCCTGTGTATTACCCCAACAATAAACAACACTTTTCTGTGTCAGTAATGTGAGCGGCTGTGCAATCTTTGAGAAATCTTTGATGAACCGTCTGTAATAACCCACCAAACCCAAGAATTGGCGTATTTCTGTCGGTGTGCGAGGTGCAGGCCAGTTCTTGATCGAATCTACCTTGGATGGATCAACACGAATCCCATCCTTGTTTACCACGTGGCCTAGAAAGTGGACTTCACGAAGCCAGAAGTCGCATTTTGAAAACTTAGCGTATAGCTGTTCCGTTCGTAGGAGTTCCAAAATAAGTCGTAAGTGCTGCTCGTGTTCCTCCCGACTCTTCGAGTAGATCAGGATGTCGTCAATGAAAACAATAACAAACTTGTCAAGATAAGGTTTGCACACCCTGTTCATAAGGTCCATGAAAACCGCAGGCGCGTTCGTTAGCCCGAATGGCATGACCAGAAACTCGTAATGGCCGTATCGAGTTCTGAATGCTGTTTTGGAGACGTCCTCATCCCGGACTCTCAGTTGATGGTAGCCTGACCTCAGATCAATCTTCGAGTAATAGCTCGACCCTTGCAACTGGTCAAACAAGTCGTCGATTCGTGGAAGAGGATAGTGATTCTTCACGGTCACCTTGTTCAGCTCGCGGTAGTCTATACACATGCGGAAGGTACCGTCCTTCTTCTTTACAAATAGTACTGGAGCTCCCCAGGGCGAAGAACTAGGACTTATGAAACCCTTTTCCAATAGTTCTTGCAATTGCTTAGATAGTTCTTCCAGTTCGGTTGGGGCTAAGCGATAAGGTGCTCGAGCTATGGGTGCTGCTCCTGGAGCTAGCTCGATCTGAAATTCGACCTGGCGATGAGGCGGTAACCCAGGTAACTCTTCATGAAACACTTGAGGAAAGTCGCGTACCACAGGAATATCCTCAATCTTTTTCTCTTTCTTCGATGAATCTGTAACGAGTGCTAAAACAGCTGTGTGGCCCTTTCGTAAACACTTCTGAGCCTTCAAGAAGGAGATGATGCCACTCACGACACCACTCTTGTCGCCTTGAACTTCGAGAGGTTCTTTGCCAGTACGGGGAATACGAATGATCTTCTCCTTGCATAAGATCTCTGCTTGCTGTTGGGATAACCAATCCATACCAATGACGATGTCGAAACTACCCAGAGTTATAGGAATGAGATCGATAGAGAAAGTCTGACCAGCGAGGATAAGATTACAACCCTGAACTATGTGTGTAGCCTCTAGACTTTTACCGTTAGCTAACTCTACGACATGTTTTGTGTTCAAAAGTGTTGGCACGCGTTTAAGCATTTGACTAACTTTCAGAGACATATATCTGGTATCCGCACCCGAATCAAACAAAACAGTAACATAAAAGTCGTCGAGAAGAAACTTACCCATAACCACATTAGGATCGTTCCTTGCATCAGCCTGACCAATCACAAATGCACGACCCCTAGCACCATTGTTGTTGTTTCCCCCGTTGTTGTTATTCCCATTGCCCTGGTTGTTGTTGTTGTTTTGGTTTCGGTTTAACTGAGGGTAGTGTCTTTTGAAGTGACCTTCAGCGCCACAATGAAAACATCCTTTGTTGCCCTGTTGCTGATTCTGCGGTGTTTGCTGTTGCTGCTGATTCTGATTAGCAGGCCGCGGGCTCCTACAATCCTTGGCCTCATGACCCATCTTGAGGCACCTCTGACAGCGACCCTTGTTGCACTGGCCACTGTGGTGTCTGTTATAGTTGTTGCACCTTGGGAGGTTCCCTCGATAACCACCCTGCCTGTGATTGCCCGAAGATTGCTGACTAGGGCTCTGATAGTTGTCAGTCTTTCGCTGCTGAACTTAGGACTGAACTGAAGCTGAACCTTTGCTGGAATCCCCCTCCCATTTTCTCTTGTTATCACTAGGAGTAGCAGGAGTAGCTGAAGTGGTAGCGGTAGTAGTAGCGCTGATACGTTTAGGTAACCTATTCTGCTCCACCGCCTGATCAGTAAGACGGTGAGCCAGCTGAACAACCTGCTGGTAGGTGGCAAGATTTGCTGAAGTTACATGACTTTGGATCTCTGGCACTAGACCCTTAAGATAGAGTTCGATACGCTTAATTGGAGGGTCCACCATAGTAGGACACAGTAATGCAAGCTCATTTGATCTCTTTGTAAACGCCTTAATTTCTGACCCCGTCATCTTGAGGTTGAAGAACTCGACCTCCAGCTTATGAATGTCGTCACGACTGCAGTATTCTTCCTTGATCATCTCCTTAAAATTGTTCCATGGGGTAGCGTTTGCAGCAACCAACCCCAGCATTTGGACCTGAGCTTTCCACCATGTGAGGGCTAAACCCTCGAGAGTACCGGTAGCATACTTCACCCTGCGTGCCTCAGGGCATTCACACATTTCTAACACAGATTCTAGTTTCCCAAACCAGTGGAGGAGACCTACGGCTCCTTCAGTGCCGCTGAAAGTAGTTGGACGACAGTCCATGAAAGTCTTGAAGGTGCAAACAGGTGGTTGACCTGTTGTGTATAAGAATCAGGACAAGGTTAAATACGAGAGTTGGTTTAGGAATGTAGGATCTAATGATCCTAGTGTGAGTTACAACTGCAGGGTATACCTCCTGCTTGTGCGGCTGCAACCGCCGCAGCAACTTGTTCGTTAATGAGAGCCGTCAACTGGGCTTGTGTCATGTTAATACGTCCAGCCATGATCTTCATAGCAAAGATAACATAAGTAAGAGAGGTTCACAAATAGTGCGATGACAGAAGAGAGTGAGCACATAAGTATTCTCAAGCAATAAGGGTTATGTATATCTAAGCATACCATGAGCAAAGTTCTATGTAATTCTAACAAGTAAGCAATAAAACATGTACCATATTACCTAGGATGTTGAGTCTTGCACGTGGAGCGAGGCGTCGTTGTGGATCGTTGAGCACTGTTCTGGTTATAGTCTGGTTTTAATAAAAACGTTTTCCCCATATTAAAACCGAGTTCTCTATAACCAATGGCTCTGATACCAATCTGTCACACCCCCAAAATCCACACGTGGGGTATCACCGCTTGGAGGCGTGACTGACCAGGATCAAGCCACCAATCATATTGAACAACGTAAATAGTAAGTGTAAATCAACCAAACAATATGAAAGGTGTTCCAAAAACTGAAGTATAGTATCAATTTTTAGCGGAAGCATAAAAGTAAACCCAATCATAAGTATAAGTACGAAATGTCATAATGTTTAACAAACATTCACGATCCATGTCCACAACGACCGCGCCTCCCGTGCAAGCTCCATAAGTACCTAAGGTCCTGCAAGGCATGCAGCAGAGAGTCAACAACTAGTTGAGCGAGTTCACAGTAAGTAAGTTCGTAGTAGTAAGTTTGCTTCGTAACATGTGGCGCTACTAGGCCGATAGTATGTTCTATTAGTGGGGGCTTCCCATGTTTGCATATACACTAGACTATTTGTAACCATAAGTGTTCTTCTTACCGAGAACAGTAGTACGTACAAAGTTTACGTAGGTTTTACATAAGTGTCCTTCACAACCGAGGACAGGGGTACGCGGGGGTTTTACGTAGGTTTTACGTAAGTGTCCTTCCTGACTCCGGAAGACAGTAGCATGTTCTTGTTTACGTAGGTTTTACGTAAGTGCCTGACACAACCGAGGCAGTAGTGAGTATAAGTTCACGTAGGTTTTACGTGAGTGTCCTTCGCAACCTGAGGACAGTGATGAGTACAAGTATACGTAGGTTTTACGTATGTATCCTGCGCATCCGAGGACGATGGTAGATAGTCTAGTAACAATGTAAGTACGAGTATCTATTCAAATCTCATTCCTTCAATCCCCATTCCCATACCCTGGGAATCCCATGCCTTAGTAAAAGTGTGAACTCACCTTGGTTTGCTCGGTATGCTAAAGTATGCGCTCACAGTAATTCAATCACGTCCTAAAGTACGCACGTATACATAATCAGTTTGTATCCACGAAGTTCACGTATAAGTACAATCACAGTGGACAATGCATTTATATTCACCGAGTAACACATTGCACGTATTTAACAATCATTCAAGTCATGCACAACATTTAACGGCAGTCAACTAACACAGTTAACTTTAACAGAATTAGAGTAAGTTACTTTGCAAATTTTCCCATTCGACGAAACACCCCTGTTTCGTCGGTAAATCCCTTCGACGAAACACATACTGTTTCGTCATGATCCCTTCGGCGAAACACATTCTCCTGTTTCACCGTGAATTCCGTTTCGTAACCGACACTATAAACTTCACAATCACATGCACAAGAAATAGGTAACCGACAACCAAACTCCTAGTTCTAAAACAATTGGACCAAAATCTTCATAATCATCACTCATGCATAAATACTCCCACTGACAATCATCATTACACATGCACATGGTTTGACTATCTCACAAATACATACACCCACATGGCCGCCAATTTCTATCTAGGCCACTGTTACATCCAGTTTAACTATGTATCACATATCACACAATTACACATGATCACATATGATTGCATCGATCATGATATCACCACTAAACATCATCATACAAAACAACCTATATTCACAACTCTTTCATCAATCAAGCACATACAGATACATGTATCAAGCAATCGGAGAATCATGAACAGATTTAGCAAACGTGTTACTAACCGAGATAGCTGTGATGATGTTTCGATCGCTAGAAAAAGCCTCGAGAATTCCAAACTGCCGTTACACAGGGGAAAGAGTTCTAGGGTTTCTTATTTTTCTAGGGTGTCGAATGAAGCAGTATCACTTAATAATTATACGCGTAACGTACTGGCCCTTAATGGGCTTGGCGAAACAGTGTTATGGCGAAACACACTTGTGTTTCATCGGGTTGTTCAAGGTTTAATAGTTTAAGTTTTGCAAACAGTATACATGATAAACACTGTGATCACATTGCATGGATAACACATCAAATCAACATCTCAGCATATAGTTCCTATAATCCAACGTATAATTACAAATTAAGCAAATCAAACAACTAAACAGTCAAAGTCAACGCGCATTAAATGCGAAAGTGAAAGTCGGAAACTCGAGTTGTCACAGCTATGGGCCTAAGTAGTTGGGCCGGACACTTAGACTTTGGTTGTTACGTGAATATTACTGTGGAACTTGTTACGAACTGTTGTTGAACTGCCATGCTAGACATATATGCCATGATCATTACTTGTGTACAATACGTGTAGAACATACGTGCACTACTTGGATATGAACCTGACTTGAATGGTATCTATGTTAGGACGTAGTTGACCACTTACAACTTGATTGACCTTTCTGTGTATCTGCCAAGCAAACCAAGGTGAGTTCACACCCTCTACAAAGCATGGGATTCCCAGGGGTTGGGAATGGGGTTAAGGAACATGGATTCCTCGTCCTTTCTTGGGTAGGACAGCATTGGTTCAGGAATGTAATTCCTCGTCCTCATGGACAGATAACTCGTACTAGACCAAAACTCTATCACGAAGTCCCTCCTTTTTATATCGACATAATCGCCGGGCCAATGGCGAGCGGGTCATTAGTTAGATAGCGCTATTTAGTTCTGACAAGCCTCACACCGTGCCGCAGAGGACGGGCGTGAACTAATGGATCTGGGCACGTCAATGATGATAGACATTGACAGTTCAGGGCACATAAACATGACTACAGTCAGCAGTCGATATGGTAACGAGTCTAGTGTATACATGGGGTAGCCCCCACGGCCGAAATGCAAGATAACTAACATGGCATAGCCCCCACGGCTGTATTGCCAGAGTAAATGGGTAAACAAATCACGTTTTCAAATACGGGGTAACCCCCACGGCAGGATGCCAGTTAAAGGAAACTGTTTTGGAACAACTTAAAAATGAACACCCAACCGTGAACTCACTCAACTTGTTGTTGACTCGTTACTACATGCTTTGCAGGTCAATAGGTACTTAGCTGGAGCTTGCATGGAAGAGGGTCGTTGTGGCACATGGACAGCTGTGTGCCATGTTAAACTTTGAAACAATTAAACTTATGTTTTGGTTTTAAACGTTATGTTTCCGCTTGCAACTTAAACTATGTTTTGTTTGGACACCAATTGTATTGGTTGGACCTTTATAATCACTTACATGCTTGTTCAATATGATTGGTGGCTGGATCCTGGTCAGTCACGCCTCCAAGCGGTGGTATTCCGCAGGTGGATTTTGGGGGTGTGACACCTCACACCGTGCCGCAGAGGACGGGCGTGAACTAATGGATCTGGGCACGTCAATGATGATAAACATTGACGCTAAGGGCACCTAAACATGACTAAAGTCAGTGGTCGATATGGTAACGAGTCTAGTAGTATAAACATGGGGTAGCCCCCACGGCCAGAGAGACAGATAATTAAACATGGGATAGCCCCCACGGCTGGATTGCCAGAGTAAACGGGATTAAACAAAACACGTTTTCAACTATGGGGTAACCCCTACGGCAGGGATGCTAGTTAAAGGAAACTGTTTTTGGAACAACCTAAAACAAACACCCAACTGTGAACTCGCTCAACTTTGTTGTTGACTCGTTACTACATGCTTTGCAGGTCAATAGGTTTAGCAGGAGCTTGCATGGGGAAGAGTCGTTGTGGAGCATGGACATTGAGTGTTCATGATGAACTTAAACATTATTTACTTATGCCTTGGTTTTAGACATTATGCTTCCGCTTACAACTTAAACTATGTTTTGTTTGGACACCTATTGTATTGTGTTGGATTTTATTATTACTTACATGCTTGTTCAATATGATTGGTGGTTTGATCCTGGTCAGTCACGCCTCCAAGCGGTGATACTCCGCGTGTGGATTTTGGGGGTTTGACAAAAAATTTATGGGATGCATTGGTAGCGAGAGGAGAAGGAAACGCAGCTACTAGAAAGATACGCCATGATTTATTGAAGAAAGAGTTTGAATCATTTCAATTCTTGGATAATGAAGCCCTAAATGATATGACTTCTCGTTTTTATCATTTGATTAGTGAAATGTGTTCTTATAAGGTTGATGCAACTCATCCGGAAATGATTGCACGGTTTGCTGATGCTCTACCTCCTAAGTGGAGTCCATTCATTGAACTTCTAAAGCATACGGGCGCTCTGGATACAGCCAATGTTACTCTCTATGAATTCATTCAGAAGTTGGAGCACAAGAATGAAGAAGAAATTCGGAAAGCTAAAAGGATTGTACCTCCTCAAAACACATAAATGTATTTGCCGGGTTTTGGTCCTTCAGCTAGTTCTAGTTCCATTCAGCAACCGAAGCTTCAAACGGCGTTTGTATCCAATACAAGCTCATCTCCGTCTCCACAGTTCGATCTAAGTGCTTATCTTTCACAATCCATACCTCAACCTCAAGTTACCACTACTCAACCACATTTCAATCAAAGTGCCAATCCTTCGCAATCTCAACCCCAACCCCAACCTCAAGCACAACAACAACAACAACAAGCACATTATACCAACAATCCTTCACCCCAAGACACCAACACTGTCAGAGTTGATACTTCAAACCTATCAAAAGTTAGCATTGAAGTAGCAAAGGAGCATATGGAACTCATTAATACAATGGTCAGTACTTACTGCGGTTTGGTCTCAGGTCAAATTGGAAACATCAATATGACCAATGAAGATTATCAACAAATCGACCGTGATGAAATGGAGTTGATGGATATAAAGTGGGCGTTTGCAAGTGCAGTTAGAACTGCATGGGATTTCATGACTCGAACGGGAAGAACTTCGATGGAAAGTAAGAAGGATACGAAGTACGGGTTTGATAAAGATGCGGTTACATGTTTCAATTGTGGCGAAAAGGGGCACTTCAAACGTGAGTGCACCCGACCAAGCAAACAAGGAAATCAGAACCCATTCAGAAATCAGAAAAGTACTTCCAATGTCAATGTCAATCAAGAAAATAGTGATCGACAGATGGTAGCGGTGAACAACAATCAGAACCAGAACCAGTCTGGACCATCAAACGCCAATCGAGCATTGACCGTTCAAGCTGATGAAGGGTGTAATTGGTCGGTACAGCTTGGAGAAGGTGATCTAGATAAAGGAGGAACAGCGTGTTATGCAAAGATCATCAATCACATCAAGCACGTTCATAAGGAAGAATTTTCTGAAAGTGACGACAGTTCGGGTTATACCGGGAGTTCTGATGAAGAAAGTTCTACTTCGGGCGATTATCATTCTGAATCTGAAGTGAAGGAAGAAGCAAGTTCTGATATTGATGACTTGTTGAATGAAGCAGAGGAGTTGAAATGTCAGAAATCAGTTCTGATTAAGAAGGTTGCGGTAGCATCTGAAGAAATGGAGAAGTTCTTTTCTGAAGACGGATCTTTTTCTTATCAGACTGCCTTTATGGCAAATGTCTTAGCCACTACGAGTCAGGTAAATTCTGAAACTCCTGCTCCTAGTGTTTGTAATTCCTGTGCTGAATTGAAGCTTGAATCTGAAAAGCTTCACAGTCATAATCAAAGTTTGGTTATTGAATTGTCTAAGTGCAAAGAGGCAAATATGGCTCTGGTTAGAAACGAAAAGGATTTTAAATATGTAATTGAAACCTTAAAGAAAAGTGTTTCCGAAGTGACCAAAACTGTTTATCATAAACAAGTTAGTATTAACGATTACATTAACATCGTTGAGGAAACCAAAAAGGAACTAACCATTGCCAAATACGAGCATGATGCAATCAAGCTCAAGTTGGAGAGTTATTATAACTCCCGATTTGTGCTCGATCACATCATTGACGTTCAACAACTGAAGGGAAACAAGAAAGGTGTTGGGTATAGGAAGTGTCCACCTCCTTTGAGACACAACTATATTCGAATGCCCGATGAAGAGGATATGCCTCATTTTGAACCCAGGGTGCCTCTTGATTATGAGGAAGTTACCACTGGCCTAGGGTTCAAATCGGACAATTCTTCAAATACATCATCTGAGCAAACAGAAACTTCAACATCTACGAAACAAAGTCCTCCAATCATTAAGGACTATGAGTCGTCTGATGATGAACCAGAATCAGATATGAGTGATCAGGATAAATCACTTGACAAAATGAAAGGAGTAGAAGTTCCAATTGAGAATCATATTCTTTGTGATCTTCCTACTCCTGCTGTTCACCCAGTTGTCAAACAAGTGATAGATCCTGTCAAGAATGACAAGAAATCTGTGTCTGCCGTTAAGAGTAATAACGTGTTGTACACTTTGGTTGGTGATTCTAAAATCTATTCAGATAACGATTTTCCAATTAAAAATGTCAATCCATCTTCGATTGATCAAGTTTTTGAAGATAATACAAACAAGTTTTTGGGAAAAACAATTCCAGGAGTCATTGTAACTCAATGTGACCCAATTCCAAAATCTAAAATCAGGAGACAATTTGGAAATCAAAAATCACCAACAAAGCAACAACCTATTGCTTCTAAGGGTAAACAATCAGAAAGGCGAGCTCAAAAGCCTAATGTTTCTCAATCAAAATTTGAAACAAAAGGATCTCCTTATCAAAAGAAAAACAATAATGTCAGATTTGTAGAATCGAAGGGTACGGATAAAATTGAGACTTTTGAAAACAAGTCAAACACCGATTTTATACAACAAGTCAAAATTTTAAAATGTTATAGCCAAAACAATTACACTCAACATACAAACGGGTGTGATGAAAAAGCAAGTACCTCAGGTTCTACGAGTTCAACATCTATTGGTCGATCGGATTCTCCTACGTTTGTGGAAAGGAGAACATGTTTTAAATATGGGGAGTTTGGGCATATCATGATAAAAGAACTGCTCAAACACTCCAAAAGATAAATTTGTTGAGAAAGCACCACCTGAAAAGGTTCACCCTCAACGTCGTCCCGTTTCACCAAAACATGATAAAAGAACTGTTAAGGAACAAGAAACGAAACAAGGACGTCAAAACGTCAAAGCTGTTGAAAAGGCTTTAAAATTTGAAGTCAAAACGTTCAACAGGGAACCAAGTTCTTCAAAATTTTTAAAACCAGAAGTTTTCGAATCTGTTCATAAAAATGTATCTGGTAAAGCAAATCAAACTTGGAAACCTAAGACAGGTGAAAATTTAGGGGGAGGTGTTGTGTTACAAAATCATCAAGAAATCGAGATCATCTTTCGTGATGCTCAGGGAT
This sequence comes from Helianthus tuberosus, assembly GCA_030545235.1. NCBI lineage: Eukaryota > Viridiplantae > Streptophyta > Magnoliopsida > Asterales > Asteraceae > Helianthus > Helianthus tuberosus. Next base: position 10,010 of record JARYGA010040119.1, on the reverse strand, counting down.
GACCCAAGACCACTAAGGCTTGGGTCCCCATCCTCAACTGATCATTGATGATATGTGCAGGGTGTTCCAGGAGGAACTATTAATAGTCATTGGATTGTTGATAGTGGAGCATCTAGGCACATGACAGGCGACTTACGGCTTCTATATGATGTGAGAAATATTAGAGGAGGCTATGTCGCGTTTGCTGGAGATAAAGGCGGGTACATCACTGGAGAGGGAATGATCTCAAATGGTGTTGTATGTTTCGATAAGATCAATTATGTTCGTTAAATTGATCATAATCTTCTCAGTGTGTCGCAGATCTGCGATAAGAAGTTCACCGTGCATTTTGATGATGCCGGTTGTTATGTGCTGAAACCTGGTTTCAAAATTCCAGATGAATGGATTCTCTTATCGGCTCCAAGAGTTAATGATCTTTATATTCTTGATATGAGCCAAGCAATTACGACCTCTGCACAAGTCACATGTTTTGTCTCGAAAGCCACAGAGAAGGAGTCTATATCATGGCACAGAAGAATGGGGCACATTCACTTAAGAAAAATGAACCATTTGGTGAAAAACAATCTTGTGAATGGCGTGCCCGTGAGAAGTTTTCATCTACAAGATATCTGTGTTTCGTGCCAGAAAGGGAAACAAACGAAGAAGTCTCACCCTCTGAAGAAGATCAACACTGTTAGCATGCCTCTCGAACGTCTTCATATGGACCTCTTTGGACTTATGAGACACAAGACAACATTCGGGGATGCTTATTGTTTAGTGGTTACTGATGATTATTCTAGATTTTCTTGGGTAGCTTTTATGGCACACAAGAGTGATACTCCTGGCATCCTCAAGGATCTTCTTACAATGTTGGAAAATCTCTACACGTTGAAAGTTAAGAGGATCAGAAGCGACAATGTAACTGAATTCAAGAATCGTGTGATGGATGAGTTCTGTACTTCTAAAGGCATTCTTCATGAATACAGTTCTCGATACACTCCACAACAAAACGGTGTCACGGAGAGGAAGAATCGGACAATAATTGAAACTGCTAGAACGATGTTGTTAGAGTCGGAGCTTCCTGTTCAGTTCTGGGGGGAGGCTGTGTCGACTGCTTGCTACACATTGAACCGAGTTCTTACAGTTAAGAGACATGGAAAGACTTGTTTCGAACTTCTACAGAAAAGGAAACCGGATCTTTCCTTTCTAGAACCTTTTGGCGGTCCATGCACTATGATTGAGCCGGATGGAAAGTTTGGCACGAAAGCTATCGAGGGTTTCTTCCTTGGATATGCTACTCCGAATTTTCGAGTATGGAATCTGGCTACCAAAAAGATTGAGCTATGGAGTGAAGTAAGGGTTCAAAGGTACACAAGTCCTGTTAGGGCTCCGGGTGATCCTTGGATGTTCGACTACGATGGGCTATTCGACTCCTTTAATCTGCCAACCTTTGACGAAGATTCTGCAGCTGCTAGAATGTTATTTGATAGTGACAACGCTGCTGACTCGCCATTGGTTAGACCTGTTATTGTTAACCCCCAAGGTTCTAATTCGGTTAACAACACAGTTCAAAATGAGGTATTTGAAGAAGCTACTGAGTACAATGAGTCATCGGAAGATGATGAATATCTTGATGCGACTGAAGGCTCTTCAGCTCCAGTTGCTCCTGTTTAAGGTACTTCTGTTGAAACACCTCATGTTCAGGATGTTGATACTGCTGAAGGAAATGCATCCACTTCTACGCATATTCCAGGTGTGGAGTTGGTTGTTGATCTTAATATTAACAATTTGGGTGTTAATGCTCATGTTCCTGAAAATCCTGAAATGAGGATTCACGATACTCATCCACAGCAGAATATCATAGGAGATGTCCAACGCGGGGTGCAGACGCGTAATCAGCTGAGAAACAACCAGAGTGCTGGTTTGTATTCAGCCATTAGAGAATCTGGTCTTCAAAATGATTGGTCCTTCGCTTGTTACGTTTCACAAGAAGAACCGAAATCTTGGAAAGAAGCCTTAAAGGATAATTCTTGGGTTGAAGCAATGCAAGAGGAACTACAACAGTTCCAGAAGCTGGGTGTTTGGAGACTTGTTGAAAAACCCGACAACTACAAGAAAATTGGCACCCGTTGGGTTTACAAGTGCAAAAAGGATGATCGTGGAGTGTTCATTCGCAACAAGGCGAGATTGGTTGTTCAGGGCTTTCTTCAAATTGAAGGCATTGATTACAACGAGGTTTATGCACCAGTTGCTCGTCTGGAGGCTATTCGGATCTTTCTAGCTTATGCTTCTTTTAAAGGATTAAAAGTCTATAAGATGGACGTCAAAAGCGCATTCTTGCATGGTATTGTTGAAGAAGAAGTGTATGTCGAACAACCTCCAGGTTTCGAAGATCCTATCCATCCCGATCGGGTTTGGTTGCTCAACAAAGCTCTCTACGGATTACATCAAGCACCGAGGGATTGGTATGCAACCTTATCTACTTATCTGCTGGAGAACGGTTTTCGCCGGGGTGTTATCGACTGTACTCTTTTCATCAAGGAACAGGATGGAGATCTTTTGTTGGTACAGGTATACGTTGATGATATCATTTTTGGTTCTACTAACGATACTTTGTGCAGGTAATTTGAACGTGTTATGCAGGAAAAGTTCGAAATGAGCGCAATGGGAGAGATGAATTTCTTTTTGGGACTACAAGTTCAACAAACTGAGTCTGGGATATTCATCCATCAGACTAAATATGTTGGAGACATCTTGAGCCGATTCCAGATGTCTGACGCAACGCCAATTAGTACCCCACTTCCGACTAATCATGGGATTACTCCGGACTTGAAGGGTGAAAGTGTCAACTCTTCTTATTATCGCGCCATGATCGGATCTCTCATGTATCTCACAGCATCGAGGCCTGACATCATGTATCCAACATGCCTGCTTGCAAGATATCAAGCTAACCCAAAAGCATCTCATCTTGGAGCTGTTAAAAGGATTTTTCGCTATCTGAAGGGTTGCCCGGACACCGGTCTCTGGTACCCTAAGGATGATGGTTTTGACTTGGTTGCTTTTAGTGATTCAGATTTCGGCGGATGCAAAATAGATGGGAAATCCACAACGGCTGGATGTCAATTCTTAGGAAGTCGCTTAGTCATGTGGCAGTGCAAGAAGCAAACCTGTGTTGCTACATCAACTTGTGAAGTTGAATACATTGCTGCCTCAAGTTGTTGCTCTCAAGTTCTGTGGATTCAGCAACAAATGCGCGACTACGGTTTTGAATTCCTATCTACCTCTATTTTTGTTGATAATAATGCTGCTTTATCTATCACTAGAAATCCTGTCCAACACTCCAAGACCAAGCACATCGAAATTAAATATCACTTCATACGTGATTGTTTTGACAAAAGATTAATCGATGTTTTTAAAATCCACACTGATGAACAGCGTGCTGACCTGTTTACAAAAGCTTTTGACAAATCTCGTTTTGACTATCTTTTGTTGGTCAATGGTATTAAGGTGAAACAAGAGTAAACTTCGTTCGGCTGATCGTTTTTGTAAATATTTTCTTAAGCGTCAAAAATCCAAAAAGATTTTCAGTTTACTTATCTTTTCGCATTTTAGGGGGAGAAATTTCAGAAAATACAAAAACATATGGAAAATTCAAAAATCCAAAAATATGTCGTTTACTTTCTATCTTTAAATTTGAAAAATCAAAAATTCAAAAACAATAGAAAATCAAAAATGAGTTTCTTGGAGAAAAGAAGGGAAAGTGATTATATACACTAGTGTGGTCTGTTAATATGGTCAAAAGAAAAAGAAAAATTGAAAAATGATAAGTAGCTTTACTAACGATGTATCGGTAGGCTCACAATCAGACTAAAATGTGTAGGATGATATAAACCTAACAGACTTCAAGTCAGGTGGGAACCACTCATTGGCATATGGTCTTGGTACTGAAATTTCGTTTGATTGATTGCCGAGGTTCTGAGATATTCAGTCTTTATGCTGTCTTATCATCTGGGTATCATGGTTGTATCAAACCATAAAAATAACGGAGACGAAGTCTAGATCTTCCATGATACTATACATACGTGTACATATTGCATTCGACCTCAATAAGTGATCAACAATCACATGTCCAACAAAACAAGTGATAATATATCACATTTATCCGGGAGTCAAGTTCATCTCTTTGCTGTACGAAAGTACTGACCTGTTCACGGACTGGCTCTTGTGCCCTCATGCATCTGAAAATCAAGTTCCTCATAAATAAGTGATTCTATCACATAGGGCTTGTTTTCAATCAAATAAGTGAGTTTCTCACATCTTTTATACGATCAAACGGATGATAAGCAGTATACTCACCGGTAAGATGAACTCTCGTGCATACCTTGATACGGGAATGTGTCGTGAGTAGATGAACACCGACAAGTAAGTATAACTCTTACCGTAAATCATATCTCCTAATTATGATTACATCTGATAAGTTGAGCTTAGGTGGACAACAATACCAATAATTGTGGTAGAATACTTATCTAAAGCTTTAAACAGAAATCAGAAACCGTTTTGACAAAGACCGTAAGCTGGTAATGATTCTCTTACCTTGGAACTCGCAAAAAGATTGTTCTTTGTACAAATTTCCTTGTTATTGTCTTTCGTTAGTTTACCGCAATTTAATTTATGTTGTAGTGTAAGTTGTATAACGTGTTTTGATTAGCCGATGTTGGTAACTCGAAGTTTTATGCCGAAAAGCCAGAAACTGACTCGTTTGTGTTTTCTACTTCATAAAAATGCCCTTTTTGCAGTTGGTTGTTCTAACAAAGCCAAAACGTTGTTTAAAAGTGTTCAAAGTTTGTTTGTAAAAAAAAAAAAACTGGTTTAACTGGTTAACAAAAACAAAGTGTTTTCATCATACAAGATGTTTGGGCTAATTGTTTAAAGACCAAACAAATTAGTTTTCATCGGCCTAAAGTGATTTCGTCGGCTAAACGAATTTCAAAACCGTCCCAAACCGATTTCATCCACCAAATGTGATTCCAAGTGTTTTCGTCATCTCGGTGTTTGGGCTAAATGATTAAAGCCCAGCCCATGTGTTTTCGTCGGCCCAAAGTAATCTCAAACGGGCCCAAGTGATTTCGTCCACCCACAAAGGGATTTCATCACCCTTTGTGTTTTCGCCGTGTGGGACCAGGATATAAAATATAAAAGGGTCCATGTGCAGTATTTATTTTCATCTTTTTCCAAAACATCACTCTCAAAAAGATCTACCTACTGTTACTGTTCATCCATCTTCTTCACCAAGTCCCCCAACCGACTTCAATTTTCTCTTGATTTCTTGGATATTTTAACAATCTAAGGTACACAAATGCATCAAAAACTTGATCTAAACCGATTGAACCTGTTGATTTTGTCCGGATGCTTACAAGACTCGATGATACTCAATCATTCATACATGTTTCTATTCATTTTTTTTCTTTTCATTTCTTTTCTGAACAAGGATTTTGAAATGATAGATTATGATAAATGATGTTTGTATATTGTGTATTTATCTGGGTTTTTGACTTGGTTTGTGTTTCGGGTATAAAACAGGGGTTTGGGGTTGAGATTGTTTATGGTTGTGGTTATATTGGATATGCTAGATTTCTGGTTGTTTGTCTGAAATGGGTAACCGACTCGGGTTTGGGTTTGTTAATGATTAATATCTTGATTGTTTGATGTCTTGTTGGTTTGATATTTGGTAAATTATCGTAAATGAGTATAAACCAACTGATCTTTCTTTTGAGTGTTATCAAATGTCACAGAAATTTTTTTTTATTCAAACAAGGGGTGTGTCTATGTTGTTAGGAATTGGGTTTGTTTGACAAGGGTGATTTGATTTAAAATCAACTGGGTGTTTCATTTATTAAACAACTGGGTTTCAACAAAAACCCCCAAATGTCCGAAATCCATGGTTGACAAAATCCTTTGTGCCGAAATCCCCTTTGTGCCGAAATCCATGGTTGACAAAATCCTTTTTGCCGAAATCCCCAATTGCCGAAATCACCTAGGTGTTTTCGTCGGACCACATGTGTTTTCGTCAAATCTCATCTGATTTCGTCATCCAGGTGTATGGGCTAAATGTTTAAAGCCCAACACAAGTGTTTTCGTCATATGTGTGTTTGAGTAATTCATTTAGTGATTTCGTCACAGCGTCCATTTCACAAACACTTAGAAATATTTTCTTAACTGTGAAATTTGTTACCTTACTGTGAACTTGGCAACTCTTATAAAGTATATATATTATACATAGTTAATGTCCAAAATAGATATTAAATATGTATGCTTATATATATTTTATAATTGTCACATAAGTCGCTCTCATTACGTGTTTTTGTCCAACACAGAATGGCTCCGAAATCACGCAAACCCGCAACAAAGAAAGCCAACAAGACCGAAGAAGAAATCATGTCAGAACCGCGACATAATATGGTTGCTCATCTTGATCCGGAAGGAAAGTTTGTCGATTTTAAAGAAATCACGCAATGGATTCGGAAATCAAGGATAAACAAGGCCGTTGCTTTTTCGACACCGGTATACAAGACATTGATTAAAGCATTTTGGGATACTGCTCAGATAATTGAAGTTGATGGAAAGGAAGTGATCCGAGGTCAAGTTCATAAGCTGGATGTGGATGTAACTCCAGAGATTCTCAACACTGTTTTGGAACTTCAAGACATTGCTGATGCACCATTTTCTATACCAATCATGTGCACGCGCGGATGTTTGCTCAGGATGAAATGTACTGCTGATATTTTTGCTGGGCAAATCAACAAAGCTACATTGCCTATGCGGTACAAGTTCTTGTTACATGTTCTTATTCAATGTTTAGGCAAAAACCGTGCAGGTTATGACATGACTGGATTCGATCTCATCGGTTTGATGGTAGCGCTTGTTTTGAATAAGCCTTTTAGCATCTCAAAGTTCTTATTTGCATACATGAAAGACAACTTATGAAGAACTGGATCTCGGACGACCGGAAAGAAATTCTGGATGTATCCGAGATTCATGCAAATGATCATGAATACTCAACACCCTGATCTTCCCAAAGCCGACACTGACATTCTCAAGATTGAAACTATGTTGGATCATTCATTTAACTTGTTCAAGGGTCACTCGGCTAAGAAATATAAAGAGTCTGATCCTCCAAGGAAGATGTTTGGTGCTCTAGCAAACAAAGTATACGTGGCTCCTGATAATGACAAATGGCGTCACAACGACAGCCAGTCAGATGATGAAGAGCCTGAGTTAGAAAAGAGGATGAAAGAAAAGCTTAAGCGAAAGCGTGATTCATCTGATAGTGATGATGATGAAGAAGGTGGTGATGGTGATGGTGGTAATGCTGGAGCGACAGCAGCTAGTGCACCTGGCGCTAGTAGTGCTGGTGGAGATGAGCGAGCAGATTCTGATTATGTTCCATCAGATACTGAGGCTGAACGTGTGCAGAAAAAGAAAACGGCAGTCCTTCGTAAGAAGAAAGCTAAAAAGAACATTGGTGCTTCATCGTCTACACCGCAATCTATTCCTTCTGAGCCGATACAGGAAGCTGCAATGGATCCAAACTTTGGATTCACAGCTGAAGAAGCTTCTACAATGGTGCCGTCTCCTCCAAGGTCGACAGAACAACCAACTACGACTATTCAACCACCTCCTGTGGTTACTTCAACTCCTGAAACTCCAACAGTAACTCCTCAGGCTGTTCCACAAAGGTCAATGGCTGCTGCAATTAGAGCAACTACTTCTCAACCTAGTGTTGACCGTCGAAGGATTTTCTCAGAGATGTCTCAAGACGAGAAGAACAACTTTCTATTCTCTCAATTCGAAGCGGCTGTTGATCATATTCAGAGGCAAACTGAATTTATCAGGATCACAAAAAATGATCAGATCAGTCAATTGGTGGATATTAACAAGTTGAAGTGTTGATCAACAGCAAACAGTGATAGAGCGCCAACAAGCTGAGATTGATCTACTCAAGGCTGAAAATGTACGCTTGAAAGTTGCAGACGAAGAGAGAGAGAGAGAGAAGTAGCTCTATACTTCAACATTTGGCTAAAGATCTTAAAGGAAGATGTGACTTCATGAAAGAATGGTACGAGACTCGTAACACAACTATAGCTGAAGGAATCAAAAAGATAACTGCTGGCTATGATTTTCTTCGAGGTCGGGTCACTACGCTGTGGGATGATCGATGTAAGCAACAAGAAGTAATGAAGAAAAGGGATGACGATCCTGAAGATCAAGGGAATCCTAATCCTTCTACTACATCACAGCAGCCGCCAGCCGCTACATCTTCTGCAATCGTTGTTGTTCAGCCGCCAGTGATCGAATCTTCTCAAGGAACCTCTTCTGGAACAGTTCAACAGATTGAAGGTACATCTTCTGTTCCTAGCAGTGCTGATCTTGCATTGCAGGCTATTCATCCAGTCACTGGGGAATTACTTGAAGAAGGATAAATTATCGAAGATTTTTCACATGAGCAATTGCTTGCTCTACATGCTATGAGAGAGATTGATGACGCAGAGATTGATAGAATGCCTACTGAGCCTGAAACAACAAATGTTGAAAGTATTGAAGAAATCGTCTTTGAAGGAAATGAGAAGAAATCTTCATATGTTCGACAAGATAGGACTGAATTTCCCCCTTTCGATGAAGAATGGCTAAAAGAGAATGTGGAAGTCATTGATGAGCATTTAAAGAACCGTGATACGTCTGAAAATGCCGCAGATGCATTCTCCGCATGGCGACAACAGTTCTTATCCAAGGTTTCCAAACCTGTGCCAGATGTCGCTCAAGTCGACTACTTACAGTTTGAAAAGGTGAAGCCAAGTGGAAGAATTCTCTGTTGGATGTTCGTCAAGGAAATTCATTGCATCGCCATCAAAAGGGAATTCGGTATCCAGTATTTCAATTCGCTGCTGAGCATATTTTCCTTGCCGTTTTACGATGTTGCAGCTCTGACAAAGCTAAAGCTCCACAATCGCTCAAACTTCGAGGGAGCTACATTGTTCGAGAAAAGGGTAAAGTTCAACAAAAAGTCAGGCTGGAAAGACGAATCATACAAGCCGCAGTTCCCTATTTACCAGCAGATTGAATTCACTCTTGATCCTGCAACAAACGCGGGGCACTACAAACTTGTATATCAGCCAGGGAAAGTCGTAGATAAAATCCCATTAATGCCGATGACGCAGAACTTTCTCGAGGAAATGGCATTATGGTGCTACGACTCAGACACGCACGAGGCAGTGATTGTTTTAGAGATGATCGTGAGAAATTCCGTATGTTGGATCCGATGTGGATCGTTAACATGTCTGCGTCCAACATTGACAAGTTATATCGGAACGACATTTTATATGAAGAGAATGATGCGCAACAAGCGTTGCGATTTCAGCGCGTCGCTTGTTATTGCTACTACCGAGGAATACACGCTGGCAGTTCGTGGTCCGAACAACACTAAAGATTGAAGACTCAAAGAACGAAGACCAAGCAACAGACAAGGGGGAGTTTGTTAGTGCAGTTTTGTGTCTGTAACTTGTCTTGTTTAGTTGCATGTTAAACAGTCTTTTGTTATCGAGTCTGTACGTTCCGTCGAGTCTACCTAGTCGGATATCCTCCTATCCTACTTGGTATGACGTATTGTCTTTGTATTTGTATCTTAACCTAATGCTAGTGTGCTTTATGTTTAGAGGTTGTGTAATCATACTTAACTGTCCATCCATGCCTTAGTTATTTTGTCCTTATTTGGTTTTGATGAAAACACATGTGTTTTCATCAACAATCACATCCACGAAAACCCCTCCTGATTTCGTAAGACATGTGGGACGAAATCACTAGTGATTTCGTCCAAAGGGTTTTCGTACAAGGGACAGTATAAATACTTGGCATGTTTCACACTTAGGTTTATGAGAGCATAGAGAGAAACTGAGAGTTTATCGTCAAGCATTGTGTGTATGTGTTTGCAGTTTGTTCTCATCCTGTTAATCTAAGTGAATCTTTGATTATCTGTT